>VZTT01000035.1:0-11107 GCA_013400855.1 Buphagus erythrorhynchus
CTCTTGGCTCCCGTTTCTCACAAAAAGCTCTTTCAACTGGTCTCTAGAGACTTTATTTGGATGTTCTTTTACCATTAACTCTTTTTGATCCAAGATGTCCCTCTAGGATCTGGATAATATGTTGCCCATCTTTTTAGCTTTACTCTGAAGACAACAAAGTACTCCTACCTTACACCTGTAGATCTTTTTTCCTCGAGTCCCTCCTTTCCACAATGACCATCACCGCGGGCTCCTGGTTCAACTCTCACCAGCATCTAGGGATCTCTGAGCTCCTTCTCACCCCGGGGAATTTTTCCAGCTTCCAGCTGCTTCAGTTATCTTCTTTCTTCAGGGAGGTCCTTGACTCTGAGACTTACAGGTATGTTTCTTCCTCACATGTGGAGCACCACTGTGTGGGGCTGTATGCTGGGCTTTGCACTACTTATTAGTGGTTTGTCATCAGTCTCGTCTGTTTTCCCTCTGAGCCAGGATTATTAGAAAGGCAATTGAGATGATTCTCGTGTTTGGACTTGGATGTTTATTATATCTTATCAAAGAATTACAGAAAGTACGACAGCATCTCTAGCTCCTTGCTAGAAGTGGGAAAAATGGCCACAGCAGAGCCTGCTTCAAGGCCTTTTAAAGCTAAACAGACCAATAGAAGTTTAACACCTATATTATTTATCCTTTTGTCCCAATAATAGATTCCCATGACTCTTAGAGTAGCATTAGACTGACCAACCAAAGACAGCTACCTAAGTNTCAGGTCCAGATCAGTGTGTTCCAGGGGGTCTGTGCCTGGAAGCACAGAAAGCTCAAACCCTCCAGATTTCTGAGATTCAACAAAACACCTCTTGATATAATTGGGGTAGCATGGGAACGTAAGGTAAATAGGCATTATGGTTTTAAAAAATACAGATTTTTGGGCTGGAATCAAATTCAAATTGAAATTCAAAAACCTGTTCTTGATTGATCAGTTTTTTGTGTGATCAAGAGATACAGCTGCTGGCTGTGATAGCGAAATAAAAAAATGCTTGCAGTTGGTGGCCAATGCTGTTGGTCCCTTTCAGCCTTGACAGAACTTGTGATGTAATCTGATACTTAAAATCAGCAGTCAGGTGTTCCCTCCCTGTTACATAACCTTCTTTTCCTTGCAGTTCCCTCTTTATGCCTTACACACCTCCTACCCATCTCATTCACTGCTACTCCTCAAAACTTACGGTGCTTTCATCTATGGGTAGGACATTTGTTTCATTGTGAGAGTGCTGAGCAGTGAAAGAGGTGTGGCATGGGACCTTGTAAGAAAACAGATTTTTCTTTCCAGTGAATGATACCCCTGGGTTGCATAAGCAGCTCTCTGTTGCTCACCAGTACCTGTGTAATCTTACATCCTTGACAGCGTTGACACATTTTTATGTACCATTACCTGGCTTTCTCTGTCAGAAAAGCTTCAAGCTTCTGACATCCATACTGGAATAGTTCCTCAAAGAGTGAGAGCCACTAAGCCCACCTGCCTGCTGTCTGTTAGCAGGATTATCAGACCAGCTGTCCAGCACAGTGCACATGTGATTGATTCCTGGAGGCCAGAAAAGTCTTGATACACACACATAGTTGCAGGGTTTTGAAGGTGTTTGCTGAAAGTGGAGAAAAACTGCAAGGGTTCTGGGTCCCATGTTCCTTCCTGTCTATTTCATAGAGGCATGGTGCTTCTTTCTTCCATTCTTTGTTCTTATCCTGGTTCTGAGCTGCATTACTGTCTTTTTCCCAGTAGCTGCTTGATTTTTCCTTTCCCTACTGACGTAGTTTGAGTCGTCTTTTCTAGAAGGTCCTAAATCCCCAACATGTTATTCCCTCTTCTTACAGTCCAGTTTTTCTTCTGTCTTTTGCCAAGTAAGGCTTAGGTAGTTTTCCAACACATTTCTCTCACACTGCTGATTTCCCTCTTTTAAAGGCCTTTTGCAGTTTACAGGCCTGTCCTTGTTTAGCCCTTTCTCTTGTCCCTGTCTCTTTAGCAAACCATTCCCAAGTTTCTTGTTCTGCAGCTTCTTTACTGATCAATAACCCACTCACCTCAGTTCCTCCCCTTATTGCCCAAAAAGTCCTTCTCTCCCCTATTCTTAGCTCTTGATTCCCAGTGCCAGATCTGTTAGGTAGAGAAGACATATAGGGAACATGAATTTTCCATATAAAGTTTTTGGAATTTTCAAGGGGGGGGCAGGGGAGGTGGGGCAAACTATGGCTTTTCCTAATGACCTTTTTCAGCTAAAATAACTTATGGGGAGAGAAAAACGTGAAGTCTGAAAAAAGTAGCCATTGTAAGAAAAAAAGTCACACCAAATATTTGTATTGTGGCCAAGTTGTAAGTTACAAGCAATTAAAAACAAGATGTTTTAATCAGAAAAGTATGATTTCCATGATTCCCAAGTCTATTTGCCCGATACCTTTTCTCTGTCTGGTTATGATTTGCTGCTGCATCTTAATAGCTGTCTTGCTAGTAGGTGATTGCAGAAGGGAGGAGTTGTCATGTTTTGCAAGGATTTCATAAATATTTCAGGTATTTCTTTCTTTACAAACTTCTTGATCATCCCTAAAGAGAAAATGAGTTTAGCTGAACCATACAAGTTACAAATTACTCTAACAGGTCCAATTAAAATTTATCTCAAGTGCTTTGGAAGCTATGACCTCATTAAATGTTCATTAAATTAATGAATATTGCTTTGTGTGGGAGAAGAAAATTGTAAAGGTGAAATGAGATGTCTCTGAAACAGAAAACTAAGGGTACAATTTAATTGTCATAGATAGGAACAGGGAGGAGTTCCACTTAATGTATGAAAATATTCTATTTTACTGAGTTCTGAGAGGAATAGAAAAATTTGTCTTCAAAGACTTGTCAGGAAGGTGAAACCTGTATTGTATTGCAGTTAATCTAAATAGTCTACAATTACAAGAAATCAATCTGAAGTACCACATGTATTTCATGATGGGAATTCATTAAAGGAGACCCTTGCTAATCTGTGTTAGTATCTCTTTACAAAGTACATAGTCTCAGTATTTTAGATGCTAATTCAAGGGTTTAGATCCTCAAATGGAAGCAGTCTCTACCTCTTAAAAATATGATAATTTGGTTCTTTTTATAAGTAATTAAAGACAAATGGTGGAAGGAGAAGTTTATTGCAGTAATCACTCCTGTCCACCATCCAGGCTTCAAGAAAGCAGAGTAAAGGAACAAATGACCCTCACAGACACTTAGCAAAAGATGGCAAATAAAGATGGATCAAATCTTTCCACTTCACATGAGGGCTATCCAGATACACCTACACCATGAAATGCAGTGTGAAAGAGAATCGGCATCCCTACCACATGCTCATACCTCTGGTCAGCTGGAAGGGGGCCAGTAATTTGACTTCTCTGTTACTTAGCATGCTGGTCAACAGAGACTGTGATAACAACAGGATAATGAGGTATCCTGGCTTGTGCTTGTCTGAAAAAAAAAATAAGCAGGTAGCTGCAGTACTTAAATTCAGAGTGCAGAGGTGGTGAAAGTTTTATAGAAATGCTATTAATTAAGTTTCATGGAGATAAAAGGATCTTTTGTATGTGCCATGCAATTCAAAGCAAGAGAAACTCTGTAATCAGAAAAAATCCAATTAAGAAAAAATACAACCCCAGATTTGTGTTAGTGCCATTGCAGTCATCTGAGAGACCAAGCAATAAGAGACAGATCTGATTTTCTTTATACTAGAGAGAATTTGTGCTGGAACCTCAGAATCTGTCTTTAAAAGGGCTGATCTCTAAGGAAATAACAGCAGAAAGGCACCAGTCCTGCCTCCATTCCAGGGAGAGGAAAACACTAAATGTCTCCCAAGACTTCCCCTGAGGGGAGGCTTTAAAAAAACCCTGGAACTGAACCACTCCATCGTCATTACTGTTTTTTCATGAGAATGAGACATCTGGAGTGTGCCTGACAGGTGAGGTCAAGGGGGAAAAAACCCAAGAGTCCCTCAGGTCATTTGCTGGAACACCTGTACCACCCATAATCAAAGAGGTTAAAAGGGGATGCAGATTTTTATTCCTTTACAGTAAGGTTAATGGTTCATTAATAATTTTACAGAACATTTATGTTCAAAGGGGATGGATTTCAAAGTATTAATATTTTTAGATATTTTGCCTAAATATGACCTCAGTTAATGGTATTTTACTGCAGAACCCATGTGGATGAGATCTGAAGCTGATCCTGTGAGGCTGCACCATTTAGTACTCAGCACTTGGGAGATGTGTTCAGAGAAGACAGTAATAAGGCCTGTGAGCTGGAAATGTAGGTAGTGGGGAAAATCAACATTTCAGGTGAAGAGGTTTATATTGAAATGAACATAATTCCTCAAGATAATTGCATCAGTGCCACATCTTACAACATGATCTTGTTATACTTCCAGTGGTGTTGCTCATCTGTACAATGAGTGAATGTTTGACCAGCCAGAAGACTTTCTTTAACTGGTTTCAGCTGGGATTTAAAATAGGACCCAAAGGCAAAAAAAAAAAGCTCATGTCCTATGTCTGAAGAGCATTGCTTAAAGGGAAATAAACAGCAGACCTGTGTTTCTTTGTCCCCCTTCTCGGTTCTCACCAAATAGACACCTGGATTATGCTAACAAATGTGTCTTCTGCCAGCATAAAAGTTTTCTAGTTTAAATACTGTTTACACCAGTAAATCAGTGTTTTATTTTCTTGCCAACATAAGATGAGGGATTCTACAGCCAACTCAAATCTGAAATGTAGAAAATACTTGTATTGCAAAGACTTGGCTGATGCAGATTACTTTAAAATTGTACTGTTTAGAATGTTTGATTACACTCAGTTACCACTCAGTCCTCTCCTTCTTACTAATGAAAAAAGAACATGCCAGGCTCATTTTCTCTTCAACCCTTTGATAAGATATTTCTCTTCTGATACTCTAGCATTAGCATGGGAACAGGGTGTACACACCTGAAATAGCCAGTTCTGTGCTAAGTTTTAGAGGTTATCTCACTTTGGATCTAGATCACAGCAAAAGTTCCTACCCTTGAACATGCCAGAGAAACTGTTGGATGAACAACCACCATGCATTTAATTTTATTTAGTTTTTGGCTTTCACATAACGGACCAGATTTCAAATGTCAGCATTTGATTTTATAAGTCATGGCAAGGCATTGATGCTGCTGGTCTTCTCAGTGCATCCTGTCATTCTTTAGTTAGATACGGAATGTGGGAGAAACATCAGCTGCTATGTTTAAACTAGAAATCAGCTGCAAATGGAAAGCAAACAAGAAAGGATGTGTCCTCTCTGTGCTTCTTTAAGATCTCCCTTGCTGGTGGAATGGCTTTTTTGCTACTTTCATAAACTGACTCACAGTTAAACCCAAGATTTTAAAGATTTTTAAAGATAAACCCAAGATTTTTTTTGTATATGGGGGAAGTTTTTTCTTGTCTTTGCAAAGTTCCTTTCAGTTCATCTCTTCAGGGATTAGAAATATAAGAATTTAAGATGCCCATGCAGCCTTACTCAGATGCCTTGGTGCATGTTACATTACAAATTTTAATTGGAATGATTGCTTACATTTTACCTTCCACAGTCACCTGCTGCATAGTACTAAATGATATGAGAAACAGTCGTGAGAGAAATGTTCTAAAAAAGCTGATCTCATCTTGATGCAGATGCCTATACTGGGGCAGGTGAAACACATTTATCAAATGCTACTTTTCTTGAGTGGTTGTAAGAGAGAGTTTAGGCTCAGGTGTAGCTACTTCAGGTCTGCCCTACAGAGTTCTGCATTTTGATGCAGTGAACCCCAACATAGATGTGTTAAAATGTTGTCTCCAGACAAATGGATGCTTTCAACCTTCATTTCTTTGATCCTTATTTGTTTATTTTTACAGTAGGAAAAACATGATGCTTTTGCTCTAAAATGTGGTTATATGAGAAAATCATTAATAAACGTGTTGTAGGGAATACTCAGAGGCTGCAGCATACCATAGCTCTCCCCCACCACATACACTCAGAGAATACTGTTTAGTAATTAAGGCATGAGCTTGCAAAAAAGGGGAAAAAATGTTCCTAATCATTAAATATTCACTGTCTATCTTCCATATGAGGCTCTTGAAGAAGGAATTATATGTGCTTATTTAATTAAAGAGGAGAGGTAAAAATAAGTACATCCAGGCAATATTCATTCTAGGGATCATTAGGTTTGTAGTCCTTTATGCCCACATGATGACTGTAATATTTTCCTTTTAATGTCATCCTATTTGTAAACAGACACTTCTGATCTTTATTGGTGTACATGTATTTTTATGATGATTTAATCTGATGTTCTGCAGATTTTAATCAACTTCTCATTTGGGTATTTTACACCTTGCATAAACACAGTTTTTCTGTTAAGGTCAGCTCAGCAGTGTAGTTTGGAATAGCCTTCTTCTGAACACTGTGACCTGTAATTTTTCAAGGTCTTTATAAAGACGTTAGGTAAATTTGGCTAGATTTCACTGGTAAAAGAAAAAGAACAACCAAAACCAAAGAAACGGACCAAAAATAAACACAGATGAAAAAGACTTTTCACAATTTCTCCTTTACAGAAATTCAGTGATTGCTTAATTATAAATATGAGCAATGGAACTCTTTTCTTTCAAAGAGAAAAAAGTGACCAGCCCAGGGGCATTAGAGGACCTGGAGCCCCTCTGAGCCTGGAAGCAGGAGCTGCAGTGACAGGAGGTAAATGTCTTGTCCTGCAGCAAAGGAGGAGCCACATGGGAACCTTGCCAAAGGTGACCCTGGTAGCAAGCTGGCAGGCTGTCTGTTGAGGTAGCAGATGATAGAGTGCCCTTCTCATTGCTATGACTATAACAGTTATGGGCCACTTGAGTTTCTAGAGGTTATTGCTTAGTTGGGATTTTGGGAGCAGTAATGTGGGGAATTTGGTTTTGCTGGAAATGTATCCTGCAGAGAACAGAGGATATAGAAGCTTTCTTTTACTTTAGATGTGTGAATACTCCCAGTAGTACTGTTCCTGTATTCTTTGGAGCAAGTACTGGGAAGGGAAAAGCTGGAAATATGTAGGCAATCCTAGATTATTTTTGCAATGAGGGATGAAAGAGTTTATGTTTAGAAGCACAACTCCTGTGTTGGATTTAAGGGCAATTTACCTAAACTACTTTCTCTGTTTCTTTGAAATGTATTTGCTGAACTGTTGCTGAGGCAGTACCAAAGCAGAAAGAGAGGGCAGTTAATAAACTTGTTTTCTGACTCATTTTACCAAATTTGTGCAACTCCTGAGAGCAGAAAAACTCTCACTCTGGTCCTCAGTGCAAAAACCTCCAGGTCAGATCTCAGCCTCGACCTTCTGCATGGTAACCTTTCATAATGTGGCTGTGCCATTGCATCAGTTATTTTTAAGACATCTGTGCTAGAGCACAGATTATTGAAGAGACCAGAGTTTCTGGTGAAAAAAATGGTATCAGTAGTACACATTTGTAGGATTAGAAATTCAGATTATCTGTTATGAACAGCAATGTACAGTTTAATTTTTCTTTTCTTCTGGTTCATAGTCACCTGATAGGCTTTGCAGAGGAGTGTTTTAGACTAGTCTGAAACTCCTGCCTTTTCAAGCAAACCAAGTCAGAGTTTCCAAGGCAGAGACTGCAGTTATCTTGCGTGCAGAGGTCACTAACACATGTAAATAATAAGTAAGCATGAATGTGTAAGTTGGTATGTTTCAGTACAGAGGACCCCTGAACAAGGTCCAGTTGTGCAGCTCACGTACACTAAGCAGCTCAGCTGTATCGGAAAGGGACTGTACTTGGGTCAGTCATCCTGTTGACAAGCAGGAGTGAGTAGCTGTCACGGGCTCAGCATCTTGCTTATGTGGCTCTGCTGCTTCCAGGGCTTCAGCTCCCACTGCCATAGCAGAGAGAGGAGCAGCTGAGGTATCTCACTAACACAGCATCGACTCGTCCTTATTTGCCTTAACTGCTGTCTTATCCAGGTGTCCAAACTATCCATGGCACAGCTTTGCTCTGAAGCTTTTGGCATTATCCAAGATGTTTTGTCCTGATGGAAACTTGCACAGATGGGCACTGTCAGCTCAATGCAAAGTTTGGGTGCTTGCGTGTTTTCAGTGCTTGTTCCCATCTCTGAAGTGATAGCAGTGAGGGGCTTTGTGCTCTGTAGGCTTTTGAAGAGAATCCAATCCCATTCTAATTTTCACTGTTCGTGTTAGATGGAACTTAAGGGCATTGTGTCAGATAGGCATAATTGATGGGTACTGCACCTCTTTATATTATCTACAGTGTGTACTTACGGATATGCTTTCGAGGTTGGCTGATGTAAAATTCAACACATCAGCTGTGTCTTAGTTTGCAGGCTGAGGTGCAGATTGTGTTGTCCTTATTTGTTGTTATTTCTCTTTTTAGTCAGACACAATCGTGCAAGAGACAGAGAGTTTTGAAGATATCAAAGTTCTTGTGCATTTTATTTTCTGTCCTACTTGGAGGAGAAAATAAGTAGGGGAAGTTCTTTTGGATATATGTATCTGTCTATCAGGCCCAGAGAAGTTTTGGATGTCCCATCATTGGAAGTGTACAAGACCAGGTAGGATTGGGCTTTCAGCAGCCTGGTCTAGTGGAGAGTGTCCCTGCTCATAGCAGGGGATTGGGACTAAATGGTTTTTAAGGTCCCTCCCAGCACAAACCATTCTGTTATTCAATGGTTCTTTGATTTCATCCCTGCTTTGTGCAATAGAAAAATTAGTGTTTTGTATTGCAGGGCCTCAGCAGAGGACATATGATTTGCACCATTTTGGGGGTCTGTCTCATTTTGGAAGATGGTTTTTAAAAATAATTATTTTTAAGTTCCATTCCTGGAATGAAATGCAGACAGAATTCCATTGCTGCTGACTTCTGCAAATATTTCACAATCAATCTGATGCTATATAGTGTTTCAAGGCAGTTTTCAGGAGCCATCCTTCAATGAAAAGGTGCTGTTGGAGGCTCAGGTTGCCAAACTAACCATAAAGGTGTACTTACAGGCTCCCAGGTTCTGAAACCACGTGTTCCATTAGTGATAGAGATTTGAGTTTTTAATAGTTCTTTAATTGCCACGTGAATTTTCTGTGTGATGTTCTTTCTCAAGGTAACAAAGGCAGAAAGTTGCAGGGCCTGGGCTTATTTAAAATGCACTCAGACTATCCTCAAAGAGGCAGATCCAAGATTTTCTGTACAGGCATCATCTACCAAGTTGCTTATGTGTTGCAAATTGTGCAGTAGACAGATCGCGTTTTAGATTAACAAGGCACATGGAAAGAAAAATAGAGATAAATTAAGAGATTGGGATTTTATACTGCTTTTAAGCAGGGAAGGAGCCTAGTAAAAGTGAAAGATGTGAGGTTGAAACAGTTAATAGGAGGAAGCAGCATCCTGAGAACTGAGCTAAAGTCTTTTGAGCTAAAGTTGTTTAGGCAGGTTTTTATGGTCTGAACATGAGAAAAAGTCTGAGTAAATCCCAAGATGATTTTGAATATATCCACATCCACACTGTGGGAGCATTTTGAAGGCAGAGATGGTTCTTCAACTAGTTAGTGACATTTCTCAGCTGAGAAGGGTGGTGAGGCTGAGGTTGCAAAGTATGAAAATAGGTAAAGGCAGCTCCTAAGCTTTTGATTTGGAGAACTTGGATAAATTAGAGGCATATAAATGAGCTGGAGGAATTAGGCAACAAGAGGAAAATGGAAAGACTTTGCCAGTCAGTTGACAAGAATATTAAATTGCTTGTGTATAGAGGGGGTAATAGGTGGCACATTTGTTTAGAGAATAATGTCTCCATTTTCCATTCTGAGGTTGAGAGGTCTCTCTGATTTTGCTATCACTCATTCTGCTGGCATCCTCTTGGAATTATTCCTATTTATAATTTTTGAAATTTGATTATTCTAAAGGTGAGAGGGTATAAAATGCCATTGGTGTCTTTTTTCCTTAGCAGTAATTTTATGGGTTTTTTCCTGTGAACTCTGTGATCTCTCTTTCAGTAGACCAGCAGCTCCAGTGCTGTCCTGTTACTTGCAATAAAGGAAAATACACTATTTTATTTATCTATTTTTAGTACTGTTTTTGCCCCTCTAATTCTAGTTCAGCCAGGTAAAATTACATCAGTTGTTGCTCATTCTACAGCCTGCCTGAAACACACAATACCCCAAAATCAAAGGGGAATGCAAGGAGCACATATATTTTATGATAGATTGTAAGTTGGGCTTGGAGACTGACACTGACACTTCAAACAAGAGCAATATTTAATTNTTTAAATAGTGGTTCTATTATTAAAAACTGCTATCCTTTCTCCACAAATATTACTTGTAATACATTTTCAGCTTACTCTGTTTTATAGAATCATAGAATAGTTTGGGTTGGAAGAGACCTTAAATATCATCTGGTTCCAACCCCTCTGCCATGGGCAGAGATGCCACCCAATAGATCATGTTGCTTAGGGCCCAATCAAACCTGGCCTTGAATGTGCCCAGGAATGGGGCATCCACAGCTTCTCTAGGCAACCTGTACCTGTGCTTTATCAGCTTCTGGTAAAGAGTTTACTCCTAACAGCTAAACTGAATCTCCCTTCTTTCAGTTTAAAGCTATTCCACCTTGTCCTATCATTATTTACCCATGTAAGAAATCACTCTCCGTCTTTTTTATAAGTTTCCTTCAAGTACTGGAAAGGCAGCAGTGAGGTTTTTCCAGAGCATTCTCTTCCCCAGGCTGAGCAACCCCAGCTCTCTCAGCCCATCCCCACAGGAGAGGTGCTCCAGTGCTCTGAGCAGCTTCATGGCCTTCCACTGGACCTATTCCAGCAGATTCACAGCTTTCTCAGCTTTCCAGAAATCCTTTTTAGAGCTTACTCACTGTCATTGATTTTATTTTGCCCATAAGATCTGAGATGAGTAAAAGGTTACTTTGCTAAATAAAGCATGAACAAAGCCAGGGTGTAAACATTATGCAATATTAGTAGAACAGAATACCAAAGCCGGTACCGTGAATCATGCTCTGTGTGTGTGGTTCATTTATGACCTTTAGTCACAAACATATGAGGAATCAAATAATATTACTCTGAATG
>VZTT01000036.1:3785-65361 GCA_013400855.1 Buphagus erythrorhynchus
AATGGCCAAGCTCCTGGGAAGAAACATTTCTTGCTGTTAAAGGACAGGAAAGATTCTTCTTTGCTATGCCAACCAATGGACAGTGTTAACCAGGAAAAATTTGGAAACTGAAACCATTATGGTTTGATCCAGGGAGCTTGAGATCACAGCTGGAACCATGGAGACACCTGAACTTAGGGAAGAAGGAGTAAAGCAGCATGTCCACTGCCAATCCCATCAGGCAGCTGGTTAAAGGGGTATGGACAAACACCACCTTTCCTGCAAACAGTCTTCAATCCTGAAATCTGGGTGTCTACAAGCATGGAAAACGCCCCGTGACTCTTTCTTCCCCTACAGATAAAGTGAGCTTACAGAGCAGTCAGACAGCAGTGCTTTGTCAGAAACAGCAGCCAGCAGAAACAACAAAGATTCTCCTGCAGCCTCAAGAAGACCATAGCTACTGCCCTGCACATACAGCAATTTTGGCAAAAGCAAAACTACATTCCAGTAATCAAATCAAACTGTACTTGGGTCAGTTTTATGCTATGATAGCAAACTTGTTCAGAGCAGAAGGATCCTTGACATAACTGATGAGGAAACCCAGAGCTTTAAGACACGTCTAGACAAAACTCACTGGTCCTCTCCTGATCTCTCCTCCTTTTATACAACAGATTTATTAAGGCATAGCCCAGCAGTCCAGGTCAATTACTGGGAAAAGGCCAGGGCACAACATACCAACTTTCTACCTTATTAAAGGTGAAAATAAAAGGGATTTGAGCGACAGCAGCTTCTTGTGTGCTTGCTGAATGGGATTTGTGATTCGCTATTGATCGTCCAAGCAGAGGCACTTAGTTCTCCTTACTTTACAGAAAGAACATTTTGTCATTAAAATGAGTGACACAAAAGATCCAACCCAACAAACCTCCATCACAGCTGAAGTTTTGGGAACTATGTAGTTACCTGGTTTTTAAATTCCTCCCTTATTGAGTACTACTTTTCAGGGCTTTCCTAAGCAATTTTTATTGATACTTAAAATTTGGGCAGAGCACAAGGCCCAAGTGACTTCAAAGCTGGAAGATATTCTAGCCCTTCAAAGACAACTAAACCTACTAAATTTCTAAAACTAGTGTTCTAGTATCTTAATTCCTGACCTGCCCCTATTAGAAGTGGGATAATTAACATGAAATTTAACCTCATGAATTGAAATACTTACATTAAAGCCCATATGCTGAAATGAACAAATATGAAGGGGGAACATGCATGCTAGAAACAATCAGAGGTAATCCTAAGGCAGATATGGGTAAGTAAGCCAGAATTTGAGGGAAAAAAAGCAGAAAGAGCTGAAAACTTGTTTCCCTGGCCAGAAGCACTGGGCCTTAGAGATCTTCCTCTCTGGCTGTGGTGCACAATGGCTCTAACAAAGTTTCCTGTGAAAAACAGAGAGAGCTTTATTGTCTTTACTATGTCAGTTTCCATAAACTGAAGCTATTTTCTTTTAGAGCAGTATCCTTCAATTTAAGACCTGCATATTCCTTAAGTGAGGAAAACAGCAGAACACAACATGGTACCATCAGTCCTGTGTTTAATCTCAGCCCACCAGCCAAAATGCTGGTCCAAACCAGTAACTGTGAATCCTTGAAAACCTCTACAAGCAAGACCTCACTCTGCCCAAACATCCTGGAGAATTTTTCATTTGCACTTATTTTTAGCTTCCCGCTAATTAATTTAAAATAATACTTTTGCTCTGTTTGTATTCAATTAATTATATTATGAAGTTTCTGGCACAAAACAGCATGCTGAAATAGGAGCTTAGTAACAGATAAAATGCTGTTCTTTCAGGCATTGCTTTGTCACAAAACTAACAAATGAAGACAAATTCAAACAACATCTCAACTTTGGTTTTTAATGGCTAAGATGATTGCAGTCTTAAAAGAAACCACAGTATGAAAGGCAACCACTGAGCAGAAATATGCCTGGCTCAACAGGACCCCTCTGCTATCTTGGGCAGGAACAGGAAGCTTCCTTGAAACCCTTGGCACTCTCAGAAACCCTGAACACATTTTTCTGGCTTGGCTTCCTTTGTCACTATAGACCTACTTGTAAAAAGAGGTCAAATGATTTTTGTGGGATTTCAAATTCAGAGCAAAAGCTAGTACTCGTCATTAATCAAGTAAATTGCCAGTGCCTCATTCTGCAAAGTAAATTACTTAAGTTATATCTCTTTTTCTGTAGGTCTGATTAAGGACAGAGAAGACAAATGAGTTTTCAGCATTAAAGAATTGAAAAATATATTCTTCATAATTCATGTGTGGCACTAGGAGGGTGGGTTGGACGCTTGGTTGCTTTTTAAAAGGTCATGCATAGAAGGGCGTGCATCAAAATCTGCTCCTGCAAAAGTTATCCTACTTCTGAAGTTCAGCTTAAGCAAATGTAGCTCACACAATGCACAATTACCTGACTCTCTACAAATAAAACCACCAGCCAAAATCCACAAAGGCATATTAATTCACACCCTTCACAGCATAGTGTGAAGACTTGGCAAAATGTCTTTGCAATAAGCAGAGATTTCCAAGGTGGATGAAGGGAACCAAGTGTGCAAATGTTATTGATGTTCTGTAAGAGCTGCACACTTTTCATTTGCATGGGATTAGTTGACAAGGCTGGATCTAAAACAACAGCCTATGAGAAAGCCCCATTATCTCCCATGCAGGGTAGCTAAAATACTAGGATAACTGAAGGGTGGGAATTTTCTCACTTATTTTTACACTAAACCATGTCTCTTGACCATGGACATATTTTACTTTTGACCAGACATACCCAACAGCAGATAAAAGTAAATTTCAAATCTCCAAACATTCTTTGATTTACTGTTCTAAATTGGCTGCTGGAGGCTCCTCACTTTGAGTGATCTAGACTATGGATGAAAGCCAGTCAGCCTTATCATACTTTAATCAGCATTTACACATTTTCAGATCTAATTTAGAGCCACAGAACTCCCTCAACCTTCTCCCAGTATGAAATTCAGAGGATACCTGTACACAGCAACTTATTCAAACATTTAACAAAGATTATTCCTCTTCTTCCTCTGGAACTGGAAACACAAAATGTATATCTGCTTGCTAAAATAGTTCAACAAAATAGATAACAACTCAATTTGCACCCTAAGATTTAATGGGATTTGAAGAGTTCACTGTACTCTCAAACAGAAAGAAGCTGGGGTAAGAAAATACCTCCTTCCCCTCATGTCAGAGCTCAGTAAAGAGAGATCTGTGAGAGCAACTGTCCCTCTCACCAGAGTCTGGGTCTGGAGGGGTCTTTCCTGCCCCCTAAGAATAATGGAATAATGCACTTTCCCCAAAACAGCCAAGACCTCTTCAGCATTAGCCAGGAGCACGTGCTGAGCAGTGGATGAGCTGTCACTACCCTGAACAGCAGTGAAGTCAACATGCTGACAGTAGAAGCAGAAGTCAAGGCATAATTTTCTTGTATTAGTTAATCTTTCGTGGCAGCCTGCTTGCTTCCTCCTCTCTATTCCTTTGCCTATTTGCTACTGCCTCTCCCATGTGGAGGAACTACATCATTAAAGTAACAGGGCATAGGCTTCCTCACCATACCCCCCTCTTTGCTTTCATGTCTGTCCCATCTCTGGACCCGGTATACTGTCCTGTTTCAGCAGAAAATTAACTATCAACAGCATCTGACACAAGAGAATAAAGCCACTGATGGGAATTTTACTTGCTATCTACACTTGTATAATGTTGGAGAGAATAACTAAGGCCACAAATATATGACCCTGATTGTTCCTCATGGGTCTTACAGTGAGCAAAAGGAAGCACATTCTAAGTAAAACACAACTTCATAGGCTGAGATATTATAAAATGAGTCTTAATATATATCAGCTTGCAAACCTGTTCGGGTAGAAATAAACACCTACTCTACAAGCCTACATTTGTGGCCTGATTTGACACTATCTGCACATCTCCAGGCACTAACACCATAAAAATAAGTAATTGCAGTAATAATACAGAGGTTTTTGGAACAGCAGGAAAGGAATAAGCTGAGATAGATGTGCAGGGAAAGTGCTAGAAAGTTCTGCAGCAAAGACTGAGCCACCTGCTGACTGCATAAAGGAGAAACCTCTTAAGAGGCTCCATAAGCAAGGTAAAAACCATCAGTAATAAGAGAAAAGGAAGAAATGACTGAAGAAGACAAAGAATTGGAGGGAGGGACAGGGATACCACATTCACAGGTTTTAAATGGAGTTAATGCTGCCCTTAGCTGGTTAACAGAGGCAGACACACCTGAGCCTTGCTTTCCTCTCACATCAGAGTACTTCAAGGTGCCCAGAAATATCTGTCAGGTACCAGATATGAGACGGATTTTATGGAGCCTTGAAGGGAGGGTGAGAGGCCAGGAGGAAATGAGGTGCTGATCATAACAAAAACTGCTGGAGCCAGCCATAATGGGAGAGTGGGAGCGTGTCTGAAGTGAAAATGAAGGTGTTAAGGGATGTGCCACACTACATCAATGTCACAGACCGCCTGGTGCCTTCGAGCAACTCAGAAATAGACACGTATCTCAACTGCCCAGGCACAGTTCTTTGTGGTTATGGCAGCTGTCTGCACCCTCTCAAAAATTATAAAGCAAAAACTTTCATTTTAATTAAACACTTGCCTTGAGTGGCAAGGTTTTGGGAAATACAGCCAGAAGACAGAGACAAACTTTGTAACAAAGGCATTCTTTTACTTAACAACTTTGTTTCCCATTTTCACTTAATATGAATACATTGGAGGGCACAAAGGTAAAGAAAAACCAAGAGCTGGGGTTAACACAGCACTTCCCAAGCTTCAAGTGACTCAGCCTTCTTAAGCAATACAGAACTAAGATGTACCCTCTCTCCTCTCCTACCACTTGTTTTTAAGTGCCCCATTATCTGTATTTACACACAGGTCCACGGCCATTCCCCTTTGGACATGGGGGTAAGGAGAGATTAAAGAGGCACAATAACACTTTTAAAACATTCTGATTAAGTAGAATGGCTTTATAAAAGCTTGGGCAGTGATTACTCTTCACTGGCTAACTTCTGTTTCTGTCTAGAGTAGCCTACCATTTTTATTATCTTGAACTGATTAAGCAAGCAAAATCTCACCTACATCCTTTCTGCCAGGCAATAGAGGACCTGACCTGGCAGATCTGCACCAGAAAGGGCCCCTCTGTGCTTTTGGAGAACTCTGAACAATAACTTTTAAGAGTTGTACTTCTGAAGAAACACCAGATCCATGCAGTTTTGCTTTGCCCTCTCCAGCGAGTGCATATGACTCCTTAGAAGATTAACTATTGCCAGCAGCCAATTCTTTCTTTTCTCAGATGGTGCAGTGTACTGGGACAGTACTCATAACTTCTTGCAAGGGATTATGTGTTGTGTCCAAATTAGACTATTTTGTCTCATTAGCAGGTTTTTATGCTTGAGAGGAGAGAATAGATGAACACACAGCACTAGTCCTCTGCACTGCAAGGAATATGTTTTTTCCAAGCGTGCACACATGGTGTATCCTGCTATCTAACACACAGTCCTAAGGGCCTCTGGTTCTTAGGCACTTGCTGAGTCCACTTGCCATTTGCTGCTCACCTACTCACCATGACACCCACCCACCTCACAATGGGACTAGATGCCAAAGAGAAAGGATGTAACCTTATCAATGAGAAATGTTAAGTGCAGCTGAAAAATTATTAGGAGTAAGAGTCTTTAAGTTGCAGTGAAGCAACCCTAGCACCCTAAAGGCGAGTTTCTAAGAGCCCTTTCTCATTAAACACAGCACATCACTGCACAGGGACTGGCACACCCAAAGCCCTTGAGATTTGGAAGAGATCTGAACTTCAGCAGCCTAGGCAGGAGCTGTGGCCACTGATCCCTTGGGAGAGGCACCACCAGCATCACATGTCTCTGATGGGGATGCTCACAGAACCCCCGCCAGATGCAATTTGAGATGTGCCTAGACTACAGATTTTGGTAAGTGTAAGCTATGAAGTAGGCTATTAAGTACCAAATACTTCATTAAGTATAAAAACGTTGCCTTTGCATCTGTATTTCTAATTTATTTTTAATCATCACACCAACTTTTTATTTCATCCATGAACTGCCCTTATTTTAATAAACTGAGCCTCAAAATTTGCCCAGGTGGCTACACTAGCTGATTAATGACACTTGTATGAGTGGTGGCATCTAGGATCTTGATGAAATCTAGAAAATTATTACTTTGCTAATTTGAAGGTGAAGAAATAGTTAAATAGGGCTTTTATTCAGAACATTTCCTTGCATTAAGATGACTTTAATGCAATTGCCAAACCCAGCCTTTGTAGTCACCAGAGTTACACTTGTTTATTGTGTCTGAATAAATTTGACACAAGAGTGCTCTCAGGCACTGCCATAAGGTTTATGTATGCTTGGACGGTACAATCTGCATTTCTATATTTTGAAATATTTAGTTCATCAATAAAGCTAAAGGGGAGTGAATTAAAAATCAATACAAAGGCAGACTTCTTAAGGCAACACGGAGGGAGTTCGTGGAATACAAAATTGCTAGAATTTGTTAAAGACGGGTGCAGGGAACGAATTTTAAGAAGGGCCCAGTGTTATCATTATGCAACTTCACATAAAACAGGTAGTAAAAAAAAAAAAATCACACTTTGGAGTATGAACTGACAGATACAAAGGTCATGAAGTAACTCCTCTGCCTTTTCAACCTTAAGTAAATTACTGCACAGTTGATTAGATAAATTACTGAAAGGAGTTGTGGGTCACCTTGATCCAGCTCCATCGCTGTTGCAGGCATTGTGCTAATACGCCACAGGAGGCAATGAGCTAATTCAATATGGCAAAGTCTGCATTAACAGACTATTGTTTCCTATTATTATCCTAACATAAGGAAGCTTGCAAAGCATCCCTCATCCTTCCCAAAACACAGAGAGGGAAGCAGTAGGTTTTTGTTTGTCTTGTGGAAGCAGTGACCTTGGACAACCTTCAGAAAAAGTTAGCACATACCAGTACAAGCACATCTGTGACATAATGGTGGTGGAAAGAAATTCCTCAGACTTACGCTCTTAAAAGACAGAAAAAACTGAATGAGAAGGAAATCCTCTGCCAGCACAGGCAGTGACAACCACATTTCATTTCAAATTAAAGCTCTCTTTAATCTCATCTAAAAACTGATTTCAGTACAACACTCAAAGACAACCTGAAACAAAGAATACTGGACTGAAGTTCGTTAAGGGAAACCTCATCCCAATTACTTATGCCACTCTGAAAAGCTGTTAGGATTATTTTATCCACCATCCCCTGTGCCTGTCGGCCAGTGCCTTGTTTAAAGACAACTCACAGGCAAAACAAAAGAATTAAAAAAAAAAAGTACAAAGAAAAGAAATGAAAAAATTTTAAAGACATCCCCAAACGCTTCTCATTATACATTCATTGGATTGACTACACTAATGCCTAAGATAAGCCGCTTAACAGGGCTAACATGAACTAGATAATACCAGATACCTAATCAGATGGTAGCTGTTCTCTCCACACTTCTCCCAAACCAATCTCATGGGCACTCACTACTTTAAAACATTGACCAGTGCAGGTTATCACTACCCTCACTATCCCTGCACCCTGTTCAGCAGATATTTTAGATTTTGTCTTCCATGGTTTGATAGTTGTAAACCAAACCAGTACTGAATCTCAGTGATCTGTACATTTTGGAAGGCAATAGCAAACTGATAGCACTTACAGAATCTCCATGGCAAAATTTCATCGTGTCTGACTGGTGTATTTGTACAGTCATCAGCAGAGGGAAGACCTCTGAGTTTATTCATTCAGTCAGTGAACAAAACTTCTAGAAATACCAATTTTAGGAATACTAGAGCTTGCTAATCAAATATGCAACTTCCCAAACCCAGTATTTACCACTGAAAACCATTAATCATTATTACTACTGCCATCAAAGGAAATTTCAGGCAAAATACCTCATTCAGAGTTCCTTACCCCAAAAGGCACTTGTAGTTTTATTTTTAGTGTGATCTAACCAAAAATGTTTTTTTGAACTTGCATTAAGGAACTACTAAACTGCATTTTTGTAACAGCATGTTGATTTTTGTGAATTGAGGTAAGGGCTCACATATTCTAACATAAACTGAATGGCTCAGAAGATTACACTTCCTATAATGCAATGCAGATCTTCCTCTGAGGGATCTGTATGATATATTATAGAAACTGCATAATTTTGAATAATCCCTGGAGATGCAGTCCAGAAAAGCAGGCCAACTCAAAAGGGAGAATGGAAAACACATCATGCTTCTTAAACACAATCCTCATCTTGTATGTAGCTGAAATACTCAACAGGCTCAAAATGAAATACTGCAGAGCCAAACATTAAGAGAAATTAAACATTTTCAACCTGAAAGGTGTTAAAGTATTTAATTTTAATTAAAGAAAAATCAAATGGAGAGTTTTGGAATTCCCACTACGTTAAAATGTCCTATTTCACATTTAAGTACCAACCTGGAACAAACTCAAATATTGAAATGCAGGCATTCCCACTGTGATGGAAACTTCAAATTTTGCCTAGCTATAATCACAGCTAATTCCCTCCTCTAATTTCAAAGGCAAAACTAAGTGGTGTGTAAGGATATTAATTTGCCCTTCTCCTATGATTTTTTTTTTTTCATTATAAAAGCCTCAATTTTCTGAAATGTGAGTGCCTTCAGTGAAGCTTGGACAGCTGCTATTTAGATGCTCATCTAACTTTCAGTTTTGCAGTGTTTAGTCTCATGTTCTATAAAGCTTTCTATCCTCATGAAGTCATGCCTCACCTTGGAATTGCTGTACTGAGTGGTTTTGGAAGCGATGTGGCATTTTAGTCTCCCCTTGACAGGTACAGAAAAGGGAGGTGAAAAGCATCAAAGACAACTGATGGCCTCACAGTCCATTCCACAAATACCATCACAGGGGTACTCCAAGCCCATTCAGTTCTACATGGATATGCTACCTGTATAACATACAAGCAAACTTTGCAAGCTGAACAGACTTCACCATTGGTTTGTGTATTTGGCAGAACACAAGGCAAGCTCAGGCTAATGAGTCAGGCCTTGCATCTGCTACCCATCCCCTCTTTCCAAGAATTCCCTTGCTAACATCTATAACAACTGCCAGAGCAAAAAGCCATCAAGATCACCCCATCATGAGTGCCACAACCACTAACCCAGCTTTCTTCCTCCATCAGGTTCAGGTTCATCTTTATTCCTGCATCCCTATCCCACCCACACCAGTGTCAGCATGCTGAATCAGCCACTGTTGCACTCTCCTGTGTCAAACAGCCCTTTGTAATAATAACCTGTTGTGAGAAAGCTCAGCTTGATCCCAGCTGTAAATCAGATTATGCCCTGAAGTATTTATTGTGCTACAGTTTGCACTTTTGTATACATTTGCATCATCAGGGGACAGTGCCATTAACAACCTGTCACACGCTCAGCAGGTTAGGGAGGACTGAAGAAGTTTCCTCTTTGGGATTTTAATGGCAGTATGGCAGGTTCCTCACTGCATGTTTCTGCTGAGGCTCTGCTCAGGAAGCACCTCCAGAAGTACTACTGCTCTCCTATCTCTATTTCCTCGTGCATCACGACCTAGCTGTGCCACACTGATCAACATTCCTTTTGAGAGAAACATCTAACATGAAATGGTATCACAGGGGCCATGAGATCACTGGAGAAGCAACAAACTGAAACTGGAGGTAGTCAGTTAGAGCCCACAGTGACTTCTTACTCTCCCTACCTTTTTGAAAAGCTGGGAAAAAGGCATGAAAAAGGCTGACAAACACAGGAGTCACTCACCTGCAGGTTACCAGTTCAAACCAAATCCTGAGTCTAAAGCAGCAGCAAGTGTCTGTTTTCCCCTGAAGGTTATTTGGTAGTTTTTAAGTAACATGCTGTGTAAATAAATCATACTGCAAGGAGCATTTACTTACTGCCAAATAAATGCCCATCCAAAAGCAGCACTGATGCAAGGATAAAGCACATGGGGAGCATCATAGCATCATGGTCCAACTATACTAAAGCCATCCCACCAGCAGAATAAGGGAAAAAACAACCTCCCTCTGGAAGAGGCAACTTTACTGTAGGGAGCTTTGAGGGCTGCTAAAATATCCCTTTTTTTTTCTTTTTACAGTCAGACTTACAGCACCTCCTGTGTGACTATTTTCTCACAGGAAGACTTCTATTTTACAATGCCCTTTCTCCTGCATAGGTTTATTCTGACATATTCCTAGCCCCCACTCCTCCCCAGTACATGGTCTTTTCTGACAAACACTTGGAAAAATACATATCCTGAAAACATCTGTGCTGTTGTGTAGCAGGCAGAAGAGGTAAACAACATGACAGCCACGAAGGGAGGCTTTCAGCAATGAGCACTTTTGATGCTGCAACAGCGACACTGATTGCTGACAAGTACCTGAGGCAACACCGGAACACAATAGCTCTCTCCCATACCTGGAGATCATGGAAAGGTCACAGCTCAGGGGTACAAATAGACATATGCACCCACAGACAGGAGCTCCTGCCAAGCTTCCTTCTCACCTGTTTCTCAAGTATGACATTTACTGAGCACAGCAAAGGTGGCTTGCAGTGCTCCCACTGCAGCAGGGGGCTGGGCAGGGCCATCAGGGTCTCCTGGTGCCACGTGCCCACCAAAATGCCTGGTGTGCAGGTGGAGCAGCTTTGTTCTGAAAGGTACCTACAGCATGTGACAAGTTATTTCAAAAGTTCCCTCCATGTTTTGCACACAGATTGAGAGTGGCCTGTTCAGAGCAGGCAAGAAGTGCAGCAGCGGGACCAGAAATGAAGTTATTGGATTAAAGGCTCACTAATTCTCCTTACTGCCTTCAACCAGGTCTGAACAAACTTGCCTGCTGCTCTGAAAACTGTATTACATTTGCAGGGCACCAGGCTTCAGCCAGCACTTGCTGTGGCCCCCCAAGGAGCCCACACCATTCTCAGGCTGGGCAATCCCTGCCAGGGCTCTGCCAGTCTCTGCTGGGAACCTCTGAAGAACATCATAACTTTTACCTTGCCTTCATTTGAGGCACACCCATTTCAAACATCATTTTCTCCCCTAAACACATAGTAAGAAGAAGTCTGTAATAACGAATTGCTGGTGATGCAGGTTTTTTCACATTCGTATCTCTAATCAGGTTTCCAAACAAAGTGTTAAACCCCTGCTGGCAACAGCACGCCCCCTCAAAATCCTTTCACAGCCCTTCCTTTCTAACCTTTCCTCCCTTTTTCAACCATCAGGATCACACACAATATTTATGACCATAATTACCTGTCTCTTAAGAGAGCAGCCGTCTGTGAAAACCACAGTACATCGACCAAGTCTATATTTCAAATTAATAAGTTTCATAAATAAACCTGACTTAATTTATAATAGCTGCTTTCTCAGAAATACAAAACTTGCATTCCCAGTGTATGATTCCTTGTGGGCTGTTTTAAACATTGGGGGGTTTTTTCATACTAGTGCACATATTTTATAGTTAGTGCTGCTTTATAATGTAAAAAGAAAAAAGGTAGAGAACAGATCTGATCTCCCTCAATTCAGTTGTAATAACAGTTGAAAGAAAAGTAAAGTAACAGCAGTGAATATACAATTTCTTGGAAAATTACTCTGGCTTCCATTATGCTTTGAAAGACATATTAAAAAAGGTCTTAGAGGCTTCACTATTACTCATGCTATAATGTGCTACACAAGAGTAATTTCTAATATTGTCTATCTTGTAAAAAACTAGCTGTGGTGACATTAATATTATTTTGTGGTTAAAAAGAACTGGCCTGGGGACTCAGAAAATTAAAACTAGGGCTCAATACTTGATTGTTATGTATTTCCTGTGCTTTGTTGGATATAGAATTTCCTAATTATTTATCTTCTATCTAATTTCTCTTTCATCCTTACCAAGTAGCCATATAGCTGCATATATATGAATGCTAACCAAACTTGCTCTTTCACCTGACATGCTTGGCACAACAGTGTTTCCACAGCAGCTCACAGATCAACACTGCTTTCATACAGTGGTGGGGATTAATGTTCAGTAATTTGAATCATTTCAAAAAGCAAGGATTTTCCAACATTAGCTACAATCAAGGAGACACTGGTAAAAAAACTCTTTGCAATACATCTGTATGTTGAACTGTTTGTTGTATGTGACTTCAACACACATTTGTGTGCAGATCTTGTGGCTTTCCACTGAAAGAGGACTTTGCAGAAGAAGAGCAGTGGGTACGTAGTGCAGAATCACCACGTGTGATCCAAACAGTAAATCTGTTCTACACCCACACAATAATCTATTGATTACTATTAAAACCAGATTTATTTGCATTCTATTCAGTGTGTTACCTGCCAAGAATCTCTAAGAGAGAACATTCTGGAGGTGTGTTATTACATTTCAGTATTTCATATTTCCTCCTATTTTGAAATAACTCTGCAGTGCAGCATTTTATCTCATTTAAACCAGTTAGCTTATGCCTGTGAGATTTTTTAATTTTTTTTTTCAGAACATTCAAATAGCTGTCTGCTATTCAGTCACAGCTCTTGGGCACTACATGCAAATCTTTCTTACTCTAATTGCATCTAAACTTGAAAAGGCAGGGGTCTGCATGATGTTTTATTTGCATTCCCATTGTGTTATTGCATCCAAACAGCAACTATTTCAAGTAAGCCTAGAAACACAGATTCAGATTCTCTCTTAGGTACAGATGACATGGCTAGCAGAAAACAATATAACAGCAACAGAGTCATATGTAATAAAGTCACTCCAGTGAAAAGATGATGTATGGCTGGCATAGCACTATCTGTGTAAAACTACAAATTCCACTGTTTCTAATAATTTTTAAGACTTGCAGCTTATCACAATTATTAACTGCAATTAGATTGTCAAAAACTCAGATTATTACCTGCAGTCTGTTCAGTGTTTCTCTTACAGTTCTAGCTCCTGGAACCATAGGTAACAGCAGAGTCTCTACTAACAGTAAAAATTACTCACAGTTGATGGTTTCAAAGAACAACTAAAAAATACTTCAGACCTAACAAAATGAGAACAAAAGCATTCAGATCTCTGTTTAAAGTCTCATTGTTTTCTAGCTAAAGACTGGAATGTTTGACTCCCCAGAAAAGCTGAGCCTTTGCTCATCACCTTAAGTTAAAGAAAGGTAAGCTTGTGATCACCCTTGCCAAAATGTAAATTCCATCAAGCTGAGAAGTATAGAAGGCCTTGAAGTTCCACTGAACTGTATCTTCATGTTTTGCACGTATTTGCACTCTAAGTTTTGAGCTGCAGATGGGAACTTAAGAGAAATGCTATTAAAGTTCACATGACTAAAAACATAATTTTTTTTCCTCCAGATGAAAATAGATTTCTATTTCCAGAACTCTAAATAAATTGCACTATGCTGATCTAGTGAGTCAAAAAAATCATAACTGACCCATTAGGTTTTATTATCTTCGACTAAGAGAAGGTTAGAAAGCAAAGCAATAGAGCAATTTTTTTATTGTAGTTTTTTCCAACAGTATCTTAGGAACTGCTAGTAATGCAGTCATTCCAAAACATAAGTGAGTTTAAACAAAATAAATAATAAAAAGGATTTAAACCATGAAAGTTCCACCTAAAATTTAAAGAAACAAAGATGAGAGCATAGCAATGTGCAACTCTTGATCTTCTCACTTGCTTCCTTCCCTTCAGACCATCCGCACTTTGCACAGAGATGCTGAAGTAGCAATTGGAACAGTTAGGAACAATTATGTGCTTTGCCACAGGCAGTAAACACTGGAATATCATTAGAAGACATGAAATTATCTGGAAGATGCAAAAATCAGAATATAGTCCTGTTCTGTAAAGAAAATACCATATTTAAAAACATCTCTGCATGTTAGATTGATGGAGAGGAACAGTCCCACTGACTTCCCTGGTCGTTCTCAAAGGCAAACCTCACTGCCAGGGCTTTGCTCAACACAAGACTGAGCTCAAATGAAGGCCCAGTACCCCAAAGACCAGATTCTGCTCTCACATCAAGCTATGTAACACAAGCCATCTCTCTGATAATTGGTGGGTACAAATCTCTTAATTAGTGAATTAAGCAGTAATACTCTCACTCAGTTTAGATAGGTCAAATTCCACTCAACCAACATTAAAAGAAGTAAGGGAGAACAGAAGCAGACTTGAAAAATACAATCTGTTGGTGAATGAAGTAGCAGACAAACTGGAAAAAAGTTTTGAAGTTTCTCCCTAATTTCTCAAAGCAAGAATATTAAAGATAAATCAGTCATGACTATAAAGTAAAAATTAAAAGAGGTTAGCCCACCCTTAAAATTATTTAGCATTTTCTTCTGGTAAGTTGGAAGGTAAGCATTTCTGAATAAATTACCCTTTTAAGTCTTGATTCATGCTTCAGTGCTTTTTTTTGAACATGTACTTAAGTTCTGTTGATAAGAAAACTTATTTATTCACCTGCTAAAGTACTTTTCTAAATTAAGACCTAAATCAGCATCTATAAAAGCTTCGTTCAAATCAATGGGAATCTTTTTATAGACCTTACTGAAAGCTCTATCAGCCACTAAGTCAGAGAGCAAACCAAGTAGTGGAAAAATCCAGGATGATTCTCCTGGAAGAATAAGCTCCAAAACCTCTGTACTTAGTTATAACTTTCTTCCATCCTCTAATATTAAATGACAGCACTAATAATATGCAATATCGAGTTATTAAGCATCTAGTCCCAAGTCATCCAATTAGTCTGCTGCAATGTAATTAAAACAAAACCAACATTAACTCAAAAGTGAAATTCACTTCAGTTGAGATGAGCACAGCAAAGAATAGAAGTTCATTAGAACTAGATGAAATTCATATCCAGATTGGTGTAAACTCTGGGTAATTAGCTTGAAACAGCTTAGCATTATCCAAGGAGGATATGGATAATTGGGTTCAACATCCCTGAAGATCTGCTATGTTTCTTGAGACAATAAACCATTTGTGCTTTGAAGCTGCTTCCCGTTTTCTCCATCAGCCTCGTCTGACAAGGGCTATTGATCTGATAATTTACTTGTCAAAACTTGTTAGTCAAGGCAGGACAAAAGCAACAAGGCATGTGGGTAATCCAAGAGATGAATCTGTCCTAATGACTTTCAGGGATCCCAACCACTGTAGTGGAGATCAAACAAATCTCTGAAACAGCTGAGTCTAAGCCAGGGATCACATAGTAAAATAAAATAAGCAGGCTAAGAATTATTATATTGTTCTATGAAAGGTGGCTGCAGAAAGATGAAACCAGTGTGTACAAACACACAGCAAAGCATCTGGTCACTTCGCTTCAGACCCAGGTCCTCTGCTTAAAATATTTATTCATGCTAAAGTTCAGTGTCAGCTAAGGGCTTCCTTGAATTTATTGTCTCCTGACTCCAACCATTACCCTGCCTGGAGCAGGTTACAGCTGAAGATGGAACAGACCATGGGGATTTGTCATCCTGCTACTGTGTCAAGAAATATGATGTCACAAAACTGACACAACATTACCCCCACTTGTCTCAACTTCTCTTAATCGAGAGGACAGTTGGTAATTGATTCTGGAAGATTGGACATTTTCTCCTTGAAGGTTTAAAAATATACAGTACCTTCCAATCATCCTTCACATTATCAGTCATGTAGCTGGCCCAAAGTGGTAACAAGACAGACCTGACAACTTCCCATTATACCTGAAATGATCCTTGGGCAACCTCACCACTTCCACAGTCTCTTCTGATTTATAACTGACTTTGGTTGAGTCAGCTCACTAGAATTCTAGTCTGCTGTAGATACAAAAGCAATAAAATCCAGCTCAATTAAATACTTTTTATCTTATGTACAGAGAAATCAGGAATCAAACTCCTAAAACTGTGAGGCTGGATTAAAATTCAGGATGCATTTCTTCTGTGAATGCTGGGAGTCTGAATATTCCAGAACTTTTGAGGGACTCTAGAAAGTGTGATATTTGAGTGACACCTTTTCCTCTGGAAAACAAAGTTTAAAATGTGCTCACAAAAAACAAACAAACAAACAAACAAACAAACAAAAAACAAACAAAAAAAAACAACTAATACTCTGAAATATTAACATGTAAAAGTTGGGATTTTATGAAGAATAGGAAATACTACAAGTACTACAAGAAAATTCCATGAGGATAACACTGTCATTTTGCTACATTAGTCTCCTAAGATGGATAAGAAAAGAATGTCTCTTTGTATTCAGCACCTCAAATTCTGATGCCACAAGCAACACAGTCCAAGAAATATACAGTCATACAGTCGTGTACCTTTTACACAGCTATTTTCCAGAACAGAAATACAATTTCAAAATCCTCCATGAGTTGGAGAACACATTTGGTTTTATCAGCTACGCCATCTCCTCCAGTGCTACTCTTGGCAGTAGAGAAGGGAAGGTACTCCAGCACTGGAAATTACCTGGAGTGATTTTTTCCCAGGGTTGCAGGATAGTTTTTAGCATGCAGAATTCAATCCTAATCCACGTCACAATTCCCTCAAGCAGACTCTCTTCCACCAGCTCACTCTGGCAGCTGAAAATCTGACATTCACAGAGAAGAGGTAGCAGGGGAAACAAAAAATAGCAAACCAAATATGAAAGGCCTTTCACATCCTACTGATGAGTAGATATCACCAGCTACAGCAATAAAAATGTTTTCTTTCTTGCATGCACATGGGAGAAGGAAGGAAAATTTAATTCTAAATGCAAATCTCAGGAAAAAAAGAAATCTTGCAGAAGAGTAAGGGCAGTAGGGAAATCCTAGAAACAAAATAGAGAGAAAGCATATATAGAGATCAGAGATAATAGCTCAAGGATTTTTGCTTGTTTGTTTTTGTTATTTGGCTTTAATTAAAGATTCTTCATTTTTTCTACTCACATGGTTCCTTTCCCCCTTCCCATCAGCCAGCAAGAAACCTGGCCCCTAAGTGCTGTTTTTCAGTATTCATAAGGTCCATCCTCAGTTTTTCTATCTCTCATCTCTGGCTGTGGGTTTCAAGTCTCCATCTTACCATGAACATTTTATGCTGTTCATAAAAGGATCACATGTAAAATCAACACTCGATCCTTCTACATAAGAATGCAGGCTTAACACTTTTCAGACAAAATGGTGAGTGCTAATGAAGTCATGTACATGAGACCAAAAACCCAGTAATTCCACAAGCTAAGATACCGTTAATCAGGCTTAACAAGTAATATAATTAAACAGGTTTGCAAGCAGATCTTTAAGTTGTGTGAAAATAAAGGCCATTTAATGTAAAGTGGAGATGTAAGCAAAAGCCAGAGACTTCAGGATTTGCCCAAGAGTCTGCACAGGAAGGAGAAAGTGAGTTGCTGAAATGGCTAAACAAGAACAATAAACAAATGCAAGTGACTGAGAGCATTAGATCAGGCACCCTCTGTTCCTGTGGGCCACTGAGGAACTGCAAATGCAAGACCCCTAGAAGGCTTCTCACCATGTTGCCTCAGACACTTCACAGCTAACTTACAGAAGCATGAGCTCTTTGGTGAAATTCTTCAAGATGGCATATACAGGCATTCAGATTAGATGGTCCACTGTTTATTTTTTACATCAGTAGATAAAAAGTCAACAAAAACTTCAAACAAACTCCAAGCATCCATGAAAAGGCTAAAACATCAAATTCAAGTGATTTGCCCATAATGATGGGGAAGGTTCTCATAGTGTGGAGATACTTTGCTTTTGCTGATTCTGTCTCAACAGGTATAAGCTGCAAGAGCTTTCTCCCCCTCTCTTAACTCCTATATGATTCTGTAGAATGAATGGGAAAAAATATATTGACTGTAAAAATCATCCAAGATCTTTTCTCAACTCCTTCATCCAGATAAATGGTGATGGAACAAAAAGACCATTTTGCAGCAATGAATTAGTGAAGATACAGTGAATATTGTGACATTTCCCACTGCCTCCTACCCAGCTTGTTACTACTGCTTTACAGTAGGGAATAATAAGAACAAGAAAGTCATTCTGTTTTCAGGCATTAGATTTTCGAATGCCTCAGACCAAGCTTTTCCTCTGCATCATTCTTTTTGCAGTCATGTATTTACAGAATGAAGACAAATTTTTGGAGAGTGGTCAACCACAGGATGAGGCCCACTCCATCTTTGAAGATACTTAAAACTTGACAGGACAAGCATAGGAATAATCTCATCTACCTGCTTTCAGCTCACTGATACAATCACCAGAGATGCTTCTGAATCCAGTTGCAATTCTGTAACTGATTATCTTACACTGTTCTTCTGCAGCCCAAGGCAGCTGAGAGCACTTCTTCCTCAAGCAATCAGCTCCAGAGTGGCAATGCAACTATTTAGGCAGGGGAATGTAATTTGTGCTGATGGAGGCCCTGAGTTGCCTCCATTCTTTAAGATGGATTCTGCTGCAGTCATTCAGTGCCTCACACAGAATTCAGTTGGACACAGATCTGGCTCCCTCAATAGGAAAGACTATGAAATGTGCTGAAATGAAAATGACAAATGCTGAATGAAATGACAAAACAATTTTTGAAAAGTTGGGTGGACAAATAAAAATAGTAATACAAAAACCTCACAGGCATAAGGCAGAATGAAGTCCAACATATGAAATCAAATACTTAATATATAGTGCCTAAATTATGACTCTAAACTTCAGGATTCTTAAATATACTTTTTGTCTGACAGAACAAAAAACTGTAGTATTCTGAACTTTCTGTATGTGCAAGAGACTTAATGATTAATATCATAAACTGAAAGATTAAATGCAGAAACCATGAAAAATAGGTGGATTATTCTCTTAGCTCCTTTCACACTCATTCTGAATCACACTACGTAAAGAATGTAGAGGAAGAGTTTATGTGAAGCAAAGCTGTAACACATCATGTGGTTTCAGAAGAAAATATTTATACTTTTAGTAGACTGACACCTCCCAGACATTTTTCAGTTCATGAAAATTCATGAGAATTCAGGATAAATGCCAAGTGCTAATATGATGTTTTTAATGCAGCAGCAAGTACCTCTTTGGAGTTTGTTGGAGACCAAGAAGTGTTCTCAGACTTGGACAGCACTAAAGTGCACATAATGAGCTGGGAGTTATTTTAAGTTACCAAATCTATAGAAGGTAGGTCACAGTGTTCCAGACTGGAAAATGATCTGCAATTATTTTTGCCTCTTCATGGAAAGGCAAGACCCACTGCCCTCAAGTCAAAAGTCAGAAACAAAGAAACAATTTGGAAGTAATTCTTATGTGTAGATGGCAAGGTACATGTCTTACATTTGTTTACTCTTCTCTGAGGCTTAACTACTGTCTTCATTTTGAGCTTTGCCATTGAACTCACTTTGCACAAACTATTTCATTCACCCTAAGTGACTTCCCAGGCACTGCAGAATTGTTAAATACACTTTACCTATCAGTCATCCAGCTTCCTTTTACCATGATGGCACCACCAAGACATTTTGCAGATGAAAAGGAGATTCTTTTCCCCAGTAAATCATCCTCTGTACAACTCATTCATTTATGCTTTAAGAATTTCTTTCCCTCTTCTCTAATATACCCTTCATGTTACCATATTTGTTTTCCTTCACCATATTCTACCAGATTCTTAAACCATGCTGCTCACAACTACCACAGTGTGTTTTCTGACCCTCCAGTTCCTCTCCCATAATTTTGCATGCAGTATATGAAAGCCCAGTGGTATTAGAGTTCAGCACCAGATTTAACAGATCTTACTTGAAAGGCAGATAAAGGAGAAGTTGTGACCACTTTATTATGGGAGTATTTATTATTATTAATTATTCAACAAATCAATTATTATAAATAACAAATTAATATATTTGTTATAATAAATAACAAAATAATCATTATTCATTTAACAAAACCTGACTGCATTGCTGCTTGTGCTTTCTATTGTCATACCATGCTGTAGACATGTAGCATCTGATTTATCCTGTTTACCACTTCTGAAATTACTCGTTTCCTTCAAACATCAGTGCAAATGATTTTATCAGACATATTCACTTGGATTCTGCCATGATTAATTTCATTCTCATTCTTACTCCTATTTACCCTTCCAAGTTTCCTTATAAGATTTCTTTATCTTCCTTACAATTGAATGGACCTCAGAACTTCTGTCTTCCTTATCACTTCTTCCAAATACTAAATGAAATGACAAATAATACTCTTCCAGATATCAAATAATACAAATTCTTTATTAAGAAAATAGATAAACTTCATGGAAAACAATAGGCCTAAGTCATATCAAGTTTCTGCTTATTAGCACTTACCTGCATTTCTCAACAATTTTTAATCCAACTAATAACAATGCAGCAAATTGTTCTGCCTGACAGACACTAGAAACTGCTCCACAATAATAAAGATATTTATCTGTTCCCCACCATGCCATCCAACATGAGACAAGAGCTAAAAAGACCTACAAGGATGATGCGATTTGTACCATCATGACCTCACTGAAATCAACCATGCTGTGGCAGTTTAACCAAGCAGAGAATAAGGTCCTATTTATTTTTGTTAAAGATAGACTTTTTCTTACAGTACATTAGTAGTCTAACTAACTGAGAATCAGTCAGGCTAATCAGAAAAACTGATTTTTGCTTCAGCTGAAACTGCTGGTCACAAGCACCATTAAATACTTGAGCTCAGCCATACTAAAGCAAGGCAAGGCACTCTAAACTCCATCACTGAACCAGACAGTCTCTTGAAAGTTTAAAGAAGCACTGAAGTCCAGAAAACTTTAGAGACTGAATAACAGAAACCACAGTTCATCAAAGCCAGTGGAAAACTCTATGTATCAGCTAATAACTTTGTGCTTTTTAAAGCCCAGAAGAAACTCAGCCCCCTGGTACAGACGTGAAATTCTCAGGGGACAGGGGAGAGAAAAAATATTTAAAAATATAAAACCCAAATTTAATTAAAAGCAAAAGGACAGCTGGTGGCAAGAAGTGGAAGCAGGACACCCTGTCAGATGAATCAAGGAATTCTAGATCAATATTGTTTATTTTTAGCTGAGTGTTTTTTAATGAAGTCTCATCCAGAGGCAGCAACAAGTGTGGCTTGTGTCAAATAAATGGGTGAAATGCCAAGAGAGAAACCTTCACCCTTTTACAAAACGAATCCATGACTCACCTTGAGGAGTTCAGTCCTCTGGGACCAAGCTGAGCTTGACTGCTGTGACACTGCCCCCACTTCACCACAGTCCTGTAGATTAGGGGGCCTTCTGGGAAGAACTGGGGCTGCACAGCCTGCAGAGGTGCTGGCTGGCTCTCTGCAGGTCTCTAGGACACTGTCGTTTTCCAAGGACTACTGCCAACACAAGATCAGCTCAGCCATATCTTGGTCTATCTTAGTCTTGAAAATATCCAAGAATGGAGATACATGATCTCCAGAGCTCAGTACCAAACTGCAGTTCAGTACTGTTACAGTGTTATTACAGAGCTCAGTACCAAACAAATGAAAAAGTTTATTTTAAGTAGCTGAAGCTTCCAAGCTGCCACTTGTGGCCACTGCATCCTTGACCCACTACCTGCAATTACTGGGAAGGGTTTGGCTCTGTCATTTTTCATATTCCCTTTAAGTAGTTGTGGGTTGTTACTTGATTAGTCCTCTGCTTGACCTCGGCAGAGTACACCAACCCATTCCTGGGAAACTCTGCCCACAATTCATATGCTCAGCCCCTACACATCCCAGCAGGTCTCTGTGGGTCTTGCTTCAGTATCTTAACATGCTTCTTTTTTAAGAGACCCAGAACTAGACCCAGCATGCCAGGCAAAGCCTCACCAGTCTCAAGTGGAGAGGGAAATTTTCCCCTGAATCTGGTAGCCACAGTCCTTCAAATGCAGCCCAGCATTTGGTTCACCTAGTCACATTTAGGTCACATGCTGGCCAACATTCACCTTGACATCCCTCACAGCTTGCAAGGCCCTCACAGCAGCACAGCTACTAAGACACTTGGTTCTCAGCCTGTACCAGAGTCAGCCTCCCAGGAAAATGGAATTTTGCATTTCTTGTTAAGGGCTGTCCCTTGGACTATCTTCTGGTTTCTCAAGATGCCTCTGGGCTAAAGCTCTTCCCTCTGGCATACCATCAGATACAAGCACACCCTTCTCATCTCTCAGGCACTGCAACTAAAAGTGGTCACAGCTACAGTTTCTCTTTTTCCTTTCAAAAAATAGCTCCACACTCCAAAGAAAATAACAGAGTATTATAAATGCCATTCCCAAATATGAGGCAGGTGTTAAGTGCCTCAAGCATTCTTCTTAGGAGCAAATGTTTGAAGGAAAAGTTATTTTCACAAGGGAAAGCAACACTGCTGATGTATAAAAGGTAGAAAAATATTCCCATAAATCTAGCCAAAGATCCAGCATCCAATTCAAATGACAGGTGCTATAAAGCAGGAAAAGCCAAATACAGCAGGTAGTATCTGATATGTGGTTTGGGATGCCTCTGAAGCATAAAGAACATCTCCCAGTGGTATTTCTGTTGATAAACTTAGTTTTCCTTTCAAAAACACCAGACCTGCCTATTAGATTCTGTACCACTGGAGCTCTCCACAAGGACAGGGCATCTTGCACTTTGCAAAAGCTGAGTGATTTCCTTCTGAAACCACTCAGATCATGTTCTTTGCAAATAATTTTAACATGACCTCATATTTTAGAAACTGAAAGAAGATCACTCTATAACCTTTTGCATTTCAGGATACCAAGTCCTATCTGAGGTAATCAACAAAATAAAAATATGCTGATTCCACTTTGTTTCACAGAGATATTTTACCCCTGATGGTTACCAGCTTGCCTGGCATCCTGAACTGGGCAATTCAAGCCCAACAGGCATGCATGGGTAAATGATAAAAACACTGGACCCCAGTAGCATTATTCAGTTAAACCTGCATGATTTCAAGACCCTGAAGGAATAGGGATGGTGAAAGTACAGTTCTTATTCAACATCATTCCTCTTTAACAGGCATTTTTATTTTAAATTGTAGCTAGGATGGAGGTTATTAAGGTCTTTATTCCCAATGAATAGCTAAATTAGATTTAGAATGGAGATTCTTTTGACTAATGCAACCTGACCTGTGACTGTACCTGTGACAAGATTGCATTACCAAACATTATTCATCAGTATAGCATGCTTCATTAGGTTAGAGCTAACACAAGGTAGACTTCATTGCACAATTACTTTAGCAAAAGAAAACCCTGTGAAACACAAGAAAACATCTTTCAGATCCACCCATGGATCCTGCCCAGTTTCCTTCCCCACCTCTGCAGTAGATATCAGGAGGCAGTCATGTTTGGGATCCTCTCCCCTTGAATTCTTGGCAGATGGAGGGTTACTTCCCATTTTCATAGCTCACATACTAGCTGCTGTGCAGTGCTTATTGTATGAATGAACTATCGGTTTACATCACATTTCCACCTGACAAGTCTCTACTTGCAAAAGAACAAAATAAAGGTGATTTTCTTTGGTAGTCCTGAGGATGGATCCAGCAAAGGCACTGAAGAGCAAAGGCTCACAGGCAACGGGCTATCATTTTCCCCTCAGCTCCTCTATTTGCCCCTTGCCCCTTGAATCACATGAAAAAAATTGTTGAAGACAAGTGAGATTTGTTGAGGACCCCTAGAAGAGTAATGTTTTCAAAATGAAGAGTAGTGAATGTAGTCCAGCCATGGGCTTGTAGGTAGCACAGACAAAAGACAGTTACAGCTGACTCTCTCTTTCTAGGTTGTCTGTAGTTTGCTTCCTTTCACCTGAGGCTTGTAAAACCTGTGCAAACAGCTCCCAAGCAAGGTGCAACAAAATTCAAGACAGCACTTCACTCTTGAAGAACGCCAATATGTCTCTGTGCTACAGAAACAGTGTGAGAATGGCCTCTGCCTCCTCATGCCCCCACAAATTCTTTGAAAAATTATGCATAAGCAACTACTCTGAAAGGAAATCAAGCAATTTATGCCTGCTTTTTCTCTGTCACAGACCATGCATCTGGAATGAATGTTTTCTCTTTCTTAAGAGACTGAACAGGAAGAAGCTATTGAGTGGTTCTTAAAAAAAAAAAAAAGTAAAGCTAAAGCCATCAGCCTTCAGAGCCAGCCAAAACAGTCAAGTCAACACCTACAGCAGCATGAAGCTACCAGGGATCCCAAACAAGGCAGCACACACACACACACACACACACACTTCCTACTTCCCCTGCAGCAAACTACAGAAATGCTGCTTCAGCTGCTAGATAAATATTCCTACAGTTGAAGGAAGGATGAATGGAAACGGAGGAACAACTTCAATGGCTGCTGCAGCAGCACATGAAGGCACTTCAAAGCCACACTCAAACCCCAACTGGCTGAAAGAGAGCTTTGTCAGTCATACCATCCCAGCTGTGGCAAGAGAAGAGATTGGAAGGTAGTTTGTTGTTGGGAGGTTTGTTTTGTATGGAAGGAGCAGCAGCTCACTCCCATAAATTTCCACTTGACAATTTGAGGTCCATCTCAGGCAGCAGAGGTCTGCCAGCACCCTGGTGTGGCCAGCCTGCAGTCCATGTAGGGCAATGATCCCCTCCCCAGTCTGAAAACAGCATTTGCCTCTCACCTGCACAGCTGGCATTTATACCAACTGCAAAGACCCCACAATTTGCTTTGAATCTTTCCTCTTCCTCCCACTGAAGTACAGAAAGCATGAAATTGAGCTATTCCAACACAAAGTGCTGCAATGTAAGTTCAAGGCCAAGGTCTGAGTCACCCTGATTCCTCTAGGGTCTTCCCCAAGCCCTCTGCCCAAGGGGCTCAGCCCTGAGCCTCCAGTTGCTGCCTCAGCTGCTGTGGAGATGTGCCTGTCCCCAGCTCCAGCCCTGTCTGTGCCAGGCAATAGACTGTTGATCTGGACCTTGCTCTGCTCCCTATCTTCCCAAACTGACCTCAGAACTGCTTCACTCACCACTGTGGACCTGCCCAGGGTCACTGGATGTGGTCCTGACCCTGACCAGTGTTCTCAGCTGGATTTCAGACAACTCTCATCACCATGGATATGTCCAATGATTTGGACTCCCAGCCAACCCTGACGACCCTCCCCAACCTGGCCCTGCTTGCCTTGCTGGGACAAGGTGGAGATGCACCCTGCCCAGCCACACCCCTGCCCAGGCTGCAGTGTGAAGGCACCTGCACCCCAACATTCATGTCATCAACAAAACAAGCCCAAGCTGTGTCCTAAAAAAGAACCACACAAAATGGATGTTCACGTGGCAGAAGGTGAGAAAGAAAACCTCTAGTATGCTTCAGATGTGATTTTTGCAGCAGCAGGGAATTCTCAAAAGACTCTGCCCTGTGAAGTTTGTGTGCTACGTCTCTCATGTAGCTCTGGCTTGCAGGGAGCTGGTAGGCAGGCAGGCAGGTACCTGAAGCCAAGACACAGGCTGCTGCCAGAGAAAAGGAAATTATTCCTGCCTTGGAGACAATGGGGCTTCCTTTGAGAACTCCTGTTCTATCTATAACTTTGCTGAACTTCAGAAAATATTCCTTATTGTGAAGAGCAGTAGCTTAGCAGCTGACAGAGGTTCCAACTGTGGAGGTCTCTGATGTAATAACTGAATGAGCAGGGACTTATCAGTTAGATGTACAAAAATACAACCAAAAATAGAGGATAACAGCCTTACCTCTCTCTCAGGGAAAAAAAAAATTCTTCCAGTACACAGCCAAAAACTGCACAGTTTGCATAGCCATGGAGTCTAAGAAGACACTAAACCAATTCAGGTCAATCTTACTTCAAAGGAACTAAGGCCAACTTAAAACCTGAATGCAGGAACTTGTTATTTCAGGGGTCAGGCTCTGCTGGGTCCACAGCAGAGCATATAGACATAAGGACATTCATCCCAGGGCCATACATACTGAAAGGACTATCACTGTACTTTCATTTTCTCCCTAATAACATGCCCTCTTAGTTTGTTACTACCATGTACTTCATACTCCCTGGAGAAAACAATGACAGATTTTCAACTTGTCAGCCCTGGGAGAACCTGCTCTGATTATTCAAGTAGTCAAATGAGGGCTTTCCAAGTTGTGGGTGATTGACACATTTAATGTGCTTCTCTCAACAAGAGACTATTACCTGATTCCATAAACTCCAGAGCCATCTGTCCTCCTGTCTGTGGAGTAAAGAGCATGTTTTGATTGCAGTCGCTGACAAGCCTGGCCTCATTTACTGGACAGGCTTCCTTTCTTGGACCTGCTGCCTTCTGAGCAGAACACTACTCGTGCAGATCACACCACTAAACCTGACTATGAAAGGAAGGCTGCACTCAGAGCAGGCAGCATTTATCTCTGCATCATCACTCTAGGTATTTCACTCCTCTCCCAGTAATAACAGGTTCTTCATATGCTCACTAACGCTGACTTGTAAGTAGGCAAAATATGCAAAGGCTGAAACATAAGCCTCAAAAGGATGCATGAAATTATACTGGGAAATGCTTTCTACACACTGAGAGCACCCATGGTTCTAGGTACAGCTTCCATCAAACCAGGTATCTGGCAGCCCAAGGAAACATGCTCAGGTAGTGAAGTTACCACACCAAAAAGCAGGAAGGGGCTTTGAAAATACACTCCTGCACACAGAGAGAACAGCAGGAAAGAATTCAATTACTTTCAAGCAGAAAATAAGAAATTCACCACCCATCAGTTTCTTACTTGTCTGTAATTACTGAGCATTACAATAACCTCATTGCATTGCTTATTATGCTAATCTTAATTAGCTTCCTGTTTCTTTGCACACTCTCCCATCTGTCATTTTTGTTGGTTTTCTCTCCTCTGACACTTTTACTGCAAACTCTTTTGAGTTAAGGACTGATTTTCTATTAAAGGTATGGAAAGCCTGGTCTGAGGAGGTCTCGGCCTCTGACTGGGGTTTTCAGCTGAACTAATTAGCTGGCCTAAAATGTATCTCAGATTACTTTTGTTTTGCTGTTAAATTAACTTTCACCTTGAAACAAGTGGTACTAAACTGAGAAGGACTCTAATTATCAGGAAAAATATACTAGCAAATAGCAGTGACAGAATCAAATCTGTAACATCATTTCAATTTCCTTTAACTCTTCCTCTCCCTTTCAAATATTTATTTAGTGATACGAGTGAAAATCTGTCTTCTGTTTGATTTCTCTGAAAATCCAACAGTGCCTAATGTTTAAAGAACCAGTGAGAAGCAGATGTATAGGCTGTTATGTTCATGGCAAAATAAAAACCCCAAATCAGAGGCTCCTTTAGAAAAATAGTGGCTTCTATTTTGGTCTTTCTCTTTTCCTAAGTCTGCTCCCTGAATACACATTAAATGAGTGAGGCCAATTCCTTGAAGTAGCACTAGTTACTACAGGAGACCAAGTGTCATTTGAATGCTGAGACCTGGAAACCTCCTCCCAGAAAAAGATTTCCAAATCCCTGCATCAGGACAGCCACAATCCCTAAAGACTAAATATCCATTAAGTAATAAGCACACATCTCAGCTTGATGGACCGTCTGTTTCTATAATGGTCTGAAGTGTATTTATGTTCACAATCACACAGATGCAAGCACCAGGGCAGTAGTGTCCATCTATTAGAGGAAGGTGGCAAAATCGTATAGGAGGTTTCATTACTGGTTTGCATCTGAATACAGCAAATCATGAAGCCACAGCTACAAAAGGAAGGTTTTAGATTTAGTTTAACAAAAAAAAACCCTTTGCCCACACCTTTTCCAAAAGAAAACCCTAGGACAGAAAATGTAAATGAAAATTCATTTGACCTATACTGGGGTTGTACATGAGAACAAAAAACCATTCCTGACTAGCTATAGGAAACGCTGCTTAAGAAGGAGTTTGGATGGTGCAAGAGGCATGGATCCTATCTGTTATATCCAAATGTTGATGAACAAGCTGCCAACCAGCTTCTGAGTTCAGAATTTAGGGGCAACACAGAAGGAAAATTAAAGCAAACAGTTCCTCTCCACATCTAAGTCAGCATTTTGCTCTGGTTTGCACTTTTAGTTACAGTGTAGAGTTGGCTCAGTCCACAGTAGGATTCACAGCCCTACCTTTCCCTCAGCTCCTGCAAGATTTTCAGAAACAACTTGCTCAATCATTAAAGGGAAAAAAAACCCCAAACTTCTGTTACCAGAGACACATTAAATGAGCACTTATTAATAGTTTCAGGAAGTTTTGGATTCAGGTTTGTTGCCAACAAAGTGCCAACAACACAAGTGACAATACAAGTGCCTCTCTGCTCACAGAGAGCCAGAAGGGTCACACCAAGACTCAGACTCAGAAGGCCCTTGGACATTACAGCTGTGTCTCACTTGTGCTAGGATTTCAAACAAAACTCTTCATATCAAAGGAGTCTCAAGTTCACAGAGCTGGAAATCCAGGCTGAAATTGAGACTTTATATTTCAGCTCCATCTCGAATCAGCAATGCAGCAGCTAAGCCTCAGCATGCCTAAGCAGTACTGCCAGGAGTGAAAAAAAGCACAGCACAGAGCAGGCATAGCACAGAGCAGGCATAGCACAGAGCAGGCATAGCACAGAGCCTCCTGCTCTGCTGTCAGTAGGAACCCACCACCAGAGCAGTCAGCATATAGAGAAGTGACAGCAGAGAGCCCGCACTCATTCTGTTATTGCTCAGTTTACAACGCAGTGATGGGCTCTTTCTTCCCTGGCAGTTCAGAAATATAATTTTGAGACTGGAAAAATCATGCTACATTTCTCCTGTCTCTAACAGCAGCACAGGTAATAAAGACTCTGAATTGCATATTCAGGACTGTGCCTAGGAGTTAAAGTATCAGATGCTTTAGGCAGAATAGACTGCAGGCCACCCTTCCATAGTTTTATAAGGTCTGCAGGGAGAAGCAGCATAAAGATTTCTATTTGTCAAAATAATCAAGTGCCTTGAAAATCCACTAGGGAACCATTCTGAAATCAGAATGGAGTTATCTTTACTTAGTTGCTTCCCTGATCAAAACACACTTTAAAATATATATTCTCTGGCTCTAAAAGTCTTTGAAATACAGCAAGTAACTCATCAGAAATAGCAGCACTGAAGAGAGTCTGTACCAGTGTCTAGATATCTGGACAGAAAGTCAGTAAATACAAATATTAACACAACCCTGCAATAACAGGAAGCAGCGGCAGGTGGGAAAACTGGCCAGAGCTAGTCTGGACACAGCATGTACACCTCTGAGGCTGCTTTTTCAACCAGGCTGCCCAGGCAGCAGATTGCTGTCACTGTCACCCACAGTGCAGCCCTGTGCCCCCAAATTCACTCTGATCCAGGTTATAGATAAAGAGATTTTTCTCTGCCAGCATCACAGCAAAGCTAAATTGTTACTTCTAATGACCCCTATTGATTTGTCTTATGGATAAGTAGATACTCTTCTGGTTTTCTCATTTCTGTACTTTACTCCATGGGAATGAATTTAAGTTCTCTGCAAAGTCTGAGACCAAAGAGAGTGTCTGTACCCAGGAAGAACATGGAGAAGTGTTTATGCAGGTCTGTATGCTGACAACATCCCATGCAGATTCACAACTCTTCCTACCACTTCAGGTTTTTTGCAGCAGAGGCTGTGACTCAGATCAACCTGTCAAATGACCTAAGGAAAGTGCAGAAAAATGATGCAAGGAGAGGTGCCAGGCCAAGCACTCCTTAGAGCCTTTGGGATCAATGTCAGTACTTAGATCTCCAACCTCAGCAGTTCTGCTGTGCCGAGGTTACTTTGCCTACATCCAACAGCAAACACAAAACAAGCACTTGCCTGCTCATTGTGCTCAAATCCTGTATGAAAGCTGTCTTTGGAACATGCTCCCTGTTTGATACTTAGGCAAGTTACTTAACCTCACAGGGCTGGGTAAGAAGCAGAATCCTTGAGCAACACATCAGTCCAAGGGTCCATCTCCTGAGCAGGCACTGCTGGCCAACTGACCCTCCTAAGCATTTTTGGCTGTTGGGTGCTGTGCAGGGAAAGCTCTGTTAGCCTGAGGGCAAACCAGAGTGACCAGACCTGGGAACTCTCCCAAGAACTGCTGAAGTAACCCTCCCTCTCCACTTCCTACCCTCCTTTTTCATGTTTGCCTACAGGTGTTGTATTGAGTTTGTGTGGCAAGGTTTTGGTAGCCAGCAGGCTACAGGGGTGACTTCTGTGAGAAGCTGTTGGAAGCTTCCTCCATGTCCCATAGAGGCAATGCCAGCCAGCTCCAAGATGGACCCACCACTGGACAAGGCTGAGCCCATCAGTGATGATGGTACTGCCTTTGGGATAGCAGATTTAAGAAGGGGGAAAAACCCTGTGCAATGGGAGCCAAAGGGAGAATATGTGAGAGGAACTGCCCTGCAGACACCCAGGTGAGTGAAGAAGGAGGAGGGGAGATGCTCCAGGACTGGAGCAGAGACTCCCCTGCAGCCAGTGGTGCAACCCATGGTAAGGCAGCTGTGCCACTGCAGCCCATGGAGGAGCAGGAATCCATCTGTAGCCTCTGGAACAGGTTTGCTGGCAGAAAATGTGACCCCATGGGGGACCCACACTGGAGCAGAAGAGTATTAAGAGTCCTCTCCCTGAGGAGAAAGGAGTAGCAGAGACAGTATGTGATGAACTGACCACAGCCCTCATTGCCCGTCCCCTTGTGCCACTGGAGGGAGGAGAGAGAGAAAATGTGGATAAAGCTAAGATCAGGAAGAAGGGAAGGCAGGGGGAAAGGGGCGTTTAAAGATTTGGGTTTATTCCTCGTTATTTTACTCTAATTTGATTACAGTGAATTAAACTAATTTCCCCAAGTTTAGCCTGTTTTGTCGATGACTGCCATTGGTGAGTGATCTCTCTCTGTCCTTACCTTGATCCACCAGCCTTTCATTATATTTTCCCTCCCCTGTCCAGCTGTGGAGGAGAGTAACTTGGTGAGAGCAGCTTGGTGGGCACCTGGCATCCAGCCAAGGTCAATCCACCACATGCGTGAAACACAACTCTGTGCCTTGCATATTTTAAAGGAGTTGCTTTCCTGTTAACAAAGACATTGCTGTCATGAGAGAGCACATACATATCACAGCTGGCAAAGCTCCTTCGCATAGGAGTCTTCAATCATGCAGTATAAATATGTATAGAGCAGAGCAGAAAACACTCTGACAGGTACATAGGAAGCCTGACAGAATAACCACTCCTCTGCCTACATGCACTAAGCCATTGGGTAAATAACTCTTCAAGTTGGTGAGCTTTTTTCTTTCTAAATAAATTCTATTTACTTGATCGTCTGTAATGAGTCTCCTCTGAAATCGTTAAGCTCCATCCCACAGAACCATATTTAGGTGGGATTACACTTACACTCAAAACAAGAAATAAGACAGCATCGCTCACCTAGCACTGTCACTTGGCATGAAGTATTCTCTTTTGCGCAAATAATGGCTAAATTTCAATCCTTCTTCCTGCAGCAAATAATACCTTCATCTACAAACTATGCCATATTCCTGAGGTCAGGCACAGAGCAAGGTGATATTCTTTACATTCTTTACAATTAATGTTCTGAAAACTGGCATTTTAGGTCCTGAAGTGCAGAGAGGGATTTGAAACCATCATTTTTTTTGTGCCTAAATGGCGATGTTTTTTGCACAGCCTTTTTCTCAAGAGGCTAAAGGCCGATATTTTACTCAGAAATGGCTGCAAGTCAGAACAATCTTCTATCAAGAGCAACAATGAATCTCTACCCACACCTTACACCACTGGAAAGAGAAGGGGCAAAGACAGAGGCAACACACAGGGACACTTCCCCAGAGCCCTGCCTCACACTCCAACTCTTGGGCACATGCTGATTCTAAGCGTCTTATTTCAAAGAATTTAACAGGTTTTAGTCCTGATTTTCTCCTTTTTGAGCTTGTGCTGTCCACAGTATGTTCTGTGATAACAACATCCACAGGCTTAACCATATATTCTTCAAGAAAGCATCCCTTAATCACTCTTTTCCATCAACCCCTAATGTTATGCTTACAGAATCTGTCAAGTCCCTCAAGTCACCTGTTCCTTACACTGAAGAGATTCAGTCTACTTAACTACCCTGCATCAAGAACTCATTCCCTGTCTCTGATCCTCCTGAATCCCTTCTCTGCACATTTTACAGCTGTTTGAGAGTTTTTTGAGGTGAGAGGCACCAGAACTTTATGCAACATTCAAAATACAAGTCTCTTATTCTTGAGACATCAATGCCCATCAAAGGAGGCTCGTGGGTTAAGCACAACAGAAAAGAAGCATCCAAAAGCAACTGCTTTTGCAAAAGTCTTGGCCTTTAATTCAGCTGTATTTATAGAAAGACACTTTTTTTCACTGCTAGCTTCACTATGTATTTAGAAATGGAAACTTCAAATTAAACCAGTAATTCACCTATTCTTATCTCTGACAGGGCCAAACACTTCAGAGAAGTCAAAGTAAATTGTAGAGCATACAGTGATATAATATAAACTAGAAAACATCTTCCAAAACCCATAAGTGTCTTAATTCTTAACAAGCTTTGAAAAAGACTCAAGAAACCAAACTAACCTCAATGCCAAAGCCTTTGGAAAAAGAAGAGGAACGCAAGATCCCAAAATTCACATTTACAAATTGTTTTTCTGTCTTCATTAAGATAATAAGGACAAGTAGGTTAATTTCCAAGTATTTTCCTTTGTCACTGAAAAAATGAACTTCCACATTTTCCAGACATCATCTATTCTTACTTTATGGGAAATGGCAAACAGGACATTGCATTCATCATTCTGCCCTACATTTACCACACATGCTTTGATTAAACTACATTAAGTTCTTCACATACCAGAATGTCTTTTGATCTCAATAATCTTCATTATTCATCAATAATGCTCTCTTTGAGCATTTGAGTTGAACAGGACCAGTGATTCGACCTCATCTTCCTTACAGCCAAGTGGTCAGAGATAGCTTTCAAGGAAGATAAATTTCTGGCTTGCTCTGATCACTACTCTCAGCAGCTCAATTACTAATGATGTTAATAGACATGAAATTTCAATTCCTTTCAGGAATTTCAGCAACTTCAATGTAGTAGTGAATTTCTGAGACTTTCTTGCCCCTGAAGTAGATTTCTGACTTTGACCATAGTTGTTCTGACTTTTCATTGCCTAGGATCATCCTTTGTTTTTATGTTTTGGCAGCTGGTGAAAGAGAGCTGCATCTAATCACTGCATCTTTACTGGGAGGACTAAAGGTATGTGAATGCAAACATTATGCAAAATTCACAAGGAACAGAAATACAGTAACAAAAATAAGAGTTACTTAAAATTAATAATAAGGAGAAGGACATACTGGGAGACTTGCAATTTAAAAAGCAATAGCTTGTTAAGATGGTTTTAGTACCAGGTTAGTTCATTACTCATTACAGAGTGACAGGGAAAATAAAGCTGGAGGAAAGCTAATGATGCCAGAAGTCTGTAATATGCATTTTGTAGTTCCTAATCTCTTAAAACTAAATACATACCCAAAAAAAAAAAAAAAAAGCGCTAATCATCTGTTCCTAGTCCCCTGATTTCATATCAAATTGCCAGCAAACAAATCCACTCATGGGGAATTTTTTAGTTCCTTTTCTGCAGTACTTTAATTAGATTCCACCAATAAGTCTCTGAAAGGAACATAATTAATTTTCTTAAAGCAGTTAGATGAGGCTCACTCTCTTCATGTGAAAACAGTCTTGGCCATCCTACCTCTTTCTGAAGTACTGGACAGCACTTTATGCTGCCCTGGCACAACCTTCCCCTTGGGCAGCGCCTTCCAGGGTTGGGTATCAACATAATTTCCTACAAATCAATGCTCTTGAACCAGCTATCCAGCTATTCCAAAAACTTAGAAGGCTTTTTTTCCCCATTTCTGTTAGGGATGCTCTTTCTGCAGACACTAAGGTGAAGCAGATCTTGGGTGACCTAATACATTCATTTCTAGAGAGTTCTGTTTTCATTCAGCTGTGTCCTTGTTCTGACTGGGATAGAGTTATTTTTATTCACAGTAGCTGGTACAGTGCTGCATTTTGGATTTAGGGTGAGAACAATATTGGTAAGAAACCTGTATTTTAGCTGCTGTTAAGTACTGCTCACTCTAATTCATGGACTTTTCAGTTTCCTGTGCTCTAGGATCCAGTCAGTGATGACAATTCAAACACACAGACACTGCACATACATCCACCAGAACATGAAGTATTGGAAATATGTCATTCCTCTGATAAAGACAAAATATTGATGAGAAAAGTCAATTCGCTATCAGCAATAGTAACTCCCCAGTCTCTGGTTTTGTGTGGAAAATATTCACTTGGAGCTCTGTTTATCCACTCTCATATCTAAAAAGATACATAGCATGCTTTTGGAGAATCAAAAAAGTCTGCTTTATACTGTCAAGTAATTTATTGCATGAGCTATTGAAAACAGCAGGACTTAACTTTCAACAAGTAATTCTATATGCTTGCTCCATGCACGTCTCTGAAGCATCTCTGCTTCTTCATGGATGCAAACAAGTCTTCATTCATTACATGCATTAATGCACAGCTAAATATAGTGCTCTCAGAGCAACTGGATCTTCTTTCTGCCTTACAAATTTCTGACAACTCCTTAGCTGAATTTTGATGACAAAGACATTAGGAATACAATTTCGTAAGCAAAACTGTCACAGCAGACAAAAATGTCATCCCACTGGAATCATCAAAACATGTACTTCCATGAAATGAGCCTACTCCTGTAATAATCCTACTCAAGTAAATGCCTGGTATTAAAATGTAATCTGCCTCATTTAAAATAAGATCATAAAGTCTTAAAGAGTTAGTAAAGAACCCCAAATGTCCACTCATGCCCTTTTTCACTATTTAGGAAGAGACTACACTGTGAAAATGGGAGGCACTGAAAAGTGTGATTTCCAAAGCACAGGAAAACAAAATCTAAAGGTAATGTGCAACGGTGCATTCACTGAAGCATTTGAATAAAAGTCCTTTAATTCAGTGGTGGAACACTAGGCCCCAAAATAAATTCCTTGAGACTTCAGTGAAGAAACAGAATCATTCCCTCCTGCAGGCAGGTAAGATGATTTCTCACCAGCCTGACAGTTCTGGGTTCTACAGCAGCATGCAAGCACACAACCAGTTTAACTGACTTGCAGCATCAGAACCTTAATGTACTTGTTTCAGTAGTTCTAAAATATATTTAAAAATCAATTAAATGAAGTAAAACAATTGTCTTTGAAGTATTCACCATGCACTTTGGAAAGGCCATGTAAAGGATGGAGAACATAGTGGTTTACATTATCTTTACTTGCAGAGTTTCAGCAGCAGGAAAAAGAAAAGCAGAACTCCTCCTGCAAGTTTGTATGTGGTTTGTAAATCTTACTGAAAGGAAGTGGCAATGACAAAACACCCAGTGGGACAGGAAGGCACTTGCAAATGGTTGGCCAGAACAAAAAGGAAGAGAGAAAAGAACAAAATTACCTCTAAGTGTTATTCCCTACTGCTTGTTATTTAGTGGATAGGCAGTCTTGGAGAAGGGCTTGCTGTAAATCCAATTAAGTCATTCTTTCCAATTGTTTTAACTGGCTTTTGATGAGACTTAGCTTTTCAATCTTACTATTCCTAATTACCAGGATCATTACAGTGCTCCTTGAGGACCAACCAAGAATAAAACACCACTGCTTTAAACACAATGCAAACAAACCCAAAGACATTCTTGATGAAGCTTTGTATATCATCAAGAAAGAAAGAAGATGGGAAGATCATCTACAATGACCTGTACCCTTATTTGCTCTTTTGCCATCTGAAATCCAGGCATGGCCAATGGAAGAGGAAACATATTTCTGTTCTAGCTGCCTTAAGCTATTGGAGAGCTGCTCAAAAAAGCTCTGCAATGAACGGTGCAGAGCATTAAGTAAAATACAGTCATTGTGATCTTCCTCATTCCCTGAAACTGCACAGCCAGGTAAAGGATGAGACTCTGCATTTGAACGACTCAGTACAGCCTTCAAAGAGCCTGTGCCATCTGGCAGGGCAGTCCCAACTGCTTCCAGTTACTGCATGGTAACACAAAGGGCATTCTTCGGTAATATCACAGAGGAAAAGTGCTTTCAAGGGACTTGAAAATATTTACATGTCAATTTCTCTAACCAACAAGAACAAAAAAAATCTAAGGTAAAGTTGATGGCATTCTAGTGAATTCTTGATATGTCATGAGACCTTGTGTAGGTTAACATATGCATCAATATGCATTCAAGAAACTCTGGGGCATTCTTATTTCCAGCTGAATTATTGGCTCACAGCATGGCAGCCACTTGCAAAGACCTCACAGAAAATTATTCTGTATTTCAAGAGGGGAAAAATAAAAAACAAGAGAGTATGAAATTACAGTGTGTCACTGTAGAACAATGCCCCAGTCAGATTTAATCAAAGAACTGAGGAAAAACTGAACAGAGTACAAGAAAAGGTAGAGATTAGATTGATCCCCAAGTCAAGGAAAAAATCTGGGAGACAAGAACAAAATCAATCCATACTGCACAGAACAAAGAAATAGTTTGCTGGAGTCCACAAGAAAGTGCACAGGATCTTATCTATAGTGGATAATATGCACTCACACTAGTTTTTATTTTTGTACAACATAACAGGTTAGAAGGTGAAGGAAGAATGGAAAGCTGGAACCAAACCAAAAACAACCCACCCAACCCAAACCACAGAACAGAATACAATTGATTTTTATATAATACACTCATTGTGAAGTGTTGTAAATCACCTTGCTGCAAGACAGTCAATCACAACCTAAGGGAACAATAAAGTTTTACAGCAGGGTAAGTAGAGAGGAAACAGCTTAGAGAGGAGAGAGAAAATGTATTGGGAAAAGAAAATCCAAGCACATCAAACATGATAGGATCAGTCTGGAGGAATAAGGGAATTAGTGTACGAGCTAAAAAAGCAGCAGTGTTGAACACATCTTTGTGTGAAGATTGAAAGATTTTTTCCTCCACAACAAGTATTCAACCAGATGGAAATAATCCAATGGCATCAAAGTATCAATAAAAGCTATTCCATCAGAGAGGAACACTGCTTTCTAGCTCCTATTCCTCATACAGTAGCTGACCAGGATCATAAGCAGCTCTACCAGTGAGCATACAGATTCATTTGTGAAGGTCGTAATGGATCATTACAGCCACCTAGAACCTGAATTTGTAGGAATGCCAGGAGCACGCAGTGTTGTATTCTCCAAGGTTGACATGCACAGACACCATGTCAGCTGTGCCAAGAAAACAACTCTTGAATTCATTCCAGTGCTAGCCCCAGAATCCTTATCCAGACTCACACCCTCACCTACTTATATCCTAGAAAACTGATTCAACTGCTCTGTACCAATTTCCTAAAGAGACCATCGAGTGCCACGTCTTAGGTGGTTACACATTCAAATCTACATGGCCTCATTTGTTTAGCCCTTTCACCTGCTGGCACCTAGATCCACGGTCCCATCATCTCACCCTGCAGAGCACCCTTTCCTAAGTGCTTTCTTCTCTAGCCATGTGAATCAAGGCTGCAAACCCCTTTCACAGCAAGGACTGGCTCCCCTCATCTGTATTCGCCGCTGCGGTCACCCGGAGAGGCGGCGAGGGCCGCGTGTCAGCCATCGACCGCCGAGGGCGGTTCTGTCACCAGCACTAAGTGATTGCTTATTAGACAGGCAGGGGAAACTCAGGCCTGTGGCAGTGCTATTTATCACAGAAACCAAGAACTCTGCAATGAGAGGGAAGGAGGATGAGGAGAAGGAATTCTGCCAGGGTTGAAGGATGCCCCTGCCCAGGCAAAGCCCATGGTTCTGAAAGCACAGGTGAAATCGATTATCTGCAATGGCTGCATTTCCAAAGAAATTATCTTTTAACTCAATCTTTAACCTGAGAGTGAATGTGGCCTTCATGATTAGTGGAGAGCAACAAAGATAAAGAATGGTTGGATTAACTACCCTTAATCTTACCCTTTTGGGATTAGGTCTGTGGTACTGTGGAGTGCACTACAGCTCAGAAAATTACTCTTGCAGAGGAAACAGAGCCGTATTGATTCCCTGGCATTCCTACAGACATTTAAGGTCTGTAATAAAGTTTAATGAATGTAATGAAGCAGAGAACAGTGCCTTTCCTCTAGAGAGCTGAGCAGCCCCACACCTTCCAGGTACATTCAAAACTTCAGTGCAAGCAGTTTTCTTTCTCTCATCCCTGAATAGTTTCCAACTGGCAGGAAATACCAGGGTGTCAACAGTTGTTCACTGGTTAATTATGTACTTGGAAGGCATCATACATCCTACATCCTAAACACCTTCAGGAGTCATTTGAGAGCATGTCACCTTTACAGAAGATTTTCTGTCCTGGAAGTTAGATCAACTTCCCGAAACTGCAGTCTGTACAGAATGATGTGACAGAAAACTTGTAAGCTACTGTTGGAATCACACTCCTGTAGCCTACAATACTTTTGATCCTAACAGGGTCCAGATCAGCAGCAGTATTTAGCAGTATGGCTTTAACGAAATGAAGTGAAGGAAGGGCAATGGAAACACCACCAAAAAGAAACACCACCAGATAAATAAATTACATTAAGGGATATCAGGGGAAACATCCTTAGTAAGACGCTTCACATTCCCCTAGGCTGCCTCTCCTCCCCTTTTTTATACACTGCCTTATCAAGGAGAATAAATTGGTTCAGATTACTTGCTAAAAATAGAATGCATCAATAAAACTCCCTTCCAACTTGTGTAACCAGTTCATACTGCAGAAAATGTGTGTTAGAGGAAGGTTTCAGCATGCAAGTCCGTTTCCATTCCTTAACCACGTGCACTCTCACATACGATCACTGAAAACACAGGTGGTGTGCCTCCTGAAACCATTTAAAATAGTATTGTTTCCCCAAATGTGAGGGAACAATTAATTTGGAACAGAGCATCACTGCTTTCAAGACCATCAGAGCTGTGCATATTGATAGAGGTTCAGCTCCTTACACTGTGTCCAGATGTGAGGATTTTTTTTATATTTTTTGAATAACAGGGATTTCCTTATTGCTGATTCCTCATCATAAAAAAAGGAACAGAAGTCTTTGAAGTCAAAAGTATTACTTAATTCTGTAATCACTATAGGATAATAAGCATCTTTCAAGAGTGAAAAAGGATTGGTAATTTGAAAAGAATTATGCACCTAAAGATACACATAGACATTAAGACACGTACCACCTTGTGTTCTGATTCCTCAACAACTTTGAAAACCTGACTTTTTCTCCTGTAGGCATCCAGCAGAAAACTACCCTTAATATTTTTTCTTCCCTTTTTTTTTTTTTCTCCATTTCTTTTACATAGCAATCTGACATCCTGGTGCCCAGCAGTGATATTAATCATTGAAACACTCCTCTGTTTCCCCAGTTTCTCTGAGAATCTGAGATTCTCTTATGTAAAAGGAGCACCTGGCAAAGCACAGTTCTTACAGCTGCATGAATGCCAGACTGAGATGCTGCTACAACCTTTTCCTTTTGCTGCCCACTCCACCCCACCAAGGTAAAAAGACAAGCACCATAAGGCAGCTGGGAAAAAGTGTATTTGCCTGGCAGTAGCAGTGCAATTAGTGAGCACAATCACACAAGGGTGACACTTTTACAGAAGTGCTATATGGGATGGAATCATGGAGCATCAACTTTCCAAGCTATGCCTGCTGACTGTGATGAGCTTCTTGAGGCTTTCTGTCCAAAGCTAAGACGGTTCAGAGGTAGATTTTTCATTAACAGTGTGTATGAAGTCAGTGGCTTAGGATTTTAAGGTAACAAGACCAGGTGGTTTGAGCAAGGAATCTGAAAGAACTGTGATCTTAAACACAGCAAATATTCGGTTTTCAGAGGGAAGTGGCATCGCATCAGTCTTGAACTCAACAATGGGCTGGAAGAAGAAGGGAGACTCTACTGCTGCTTTCTGTTTGTCAGACCAGGCTCTAATGCCTTTGCACCACCTAGATTAGCAAATCACACTAGAAACAAAATTGCAAAATTCAACAGGGTCACCAACTGAACACAGCATTATTCGATATAATAATACCACGGTATCTATCCACAGAAATCCTGTTGCTGAAAGCCTGACACTGCTCAACTCCAAACACACAACCTAGCATCTTTGAATCAAGATCTCAATCCACAATAAAATGACCTTGGTTTAAATGGCTACTACTTACCAATTCATCTGGCTGGGATACTGCCTGTATGCTTTCAGCAAGAGTAACCTCACGAAATAATAATTTTTCAGCATGAGTGAAGCTTAGCAGGATTACCTCAAATTATCCTAGTTTGGGCCAGAACCTCAGAACCTTGGATATCACCTTATGTCATTGCCAGGGCAGAGAAAAGGACTCTCTGGCTTTTTCTTATCTCATCGCTGTTTCCAGTAAATTGTTCTTCTTTCAATTTGAGATCTTCACTTTTTGTGCCTCCAATTCTCAACTCCATCCCTGGAGCAGGAAGGGGAAAGGGAAGTGGTGAGCAAAAGAGCAGTGTCTGGTTTGGGAGAGTCTCAGTGGGAGCACTGAATTGGGAAGTACCACTCCCAAACCAAGACACAAATACATAATGGATTATAAATGTAGACAGAGACCATCAGCAGCACTCAGCTGATACAAAGCCACTGATCAAGACTGATGTATAGCATCAAACTAACACTGTTGTTGTTAAAACAAAATGCCACCTAGGTGCAAGGCAAATTCTCAATTTGGGGAGTCCTGTCTTTTAAGAGGACCAGTGTACAGTGACATGAAAAGTCTATTCTTTTATTTCCCCGTGAATGAATTATGTTTAGCAATGCTGGTGGTGGACTCTGCAATTTAAAGGATGATTTTCAGTGAGCAGAGTGACACAGCCTGTCACCAGGTCCAACTCCCAGCTCAAAGCAGAACCAGGTTAGATTCCAAAGGGAAAGCTGGATACTAAAGAAAGACTGGCATAAGAAAAGGAAAAAGAAATTAATGAAGGAGAAGTAGCAGATTAAAAGGGAGAAGGGAAGTACAGAGTAACACTTGGTTGTTCTGAATTCTCATCATGATACTTTACAGACTTCAGAGAGCACAACTGCGGCTAAAAAGAGACCAAGTGTAGGCAGGGGAATAGATGGATGGTGGTGAAACTGCCAGATGAATGTCAGGACAAGAGGGAAAGAAAAAAAATAATTCAAAGGGCCTGAGAAAGGAGAGCTTTGAATTGGTCTTTATTTTATCCCATAGGTAAACTCCGAATGCAGAAGCATCTCTGGTAGTAATTCCTATCTGCCAGGTAGTGGCTACACCTGTCCAGGCCTACAGCCAACATCAGATAAATTCACTTCTAAATGGGTGATAAGGGAAAGGAATCTCAGGAAGTCAACACCAAAGAACTCTATTTCACACTTTTTTCATTGCCTTCTCCCATTCCTTTCCTCCTGCTTGCTCTGCCTCCTGCTTGCTCTGTAATGGAAAGCGCCTACACCTCTGGAATGTGTCCATCTGGCACCACCTCCAAAAAGAAATACCAAGGTGTGACAGCATCCAGTATCCTACCAGCCCAGATACACTTTCTCTGTAGGAGAAGTAAAAACAAATATTTCATTAATGGAAGTTTTGTAACAGTTTGCGGTAGCAGAGGAAAGTGCACACTTACCTACAGCTGAAATGGAGTTCTGCCTGCACATACTCCATGGAAAAAACAACACAGCACCACAAAAAGAATGGAAAATTCTGTATACAGTTGGAAGATAAAAGGATACTGAAGTGGTGAAGCTGTATCACATACAGAAATTCACCAAGGATCAAGACGATTCTTTTGTTGAAAGTCTATCACTTAGGTACCTTTGTAGTGTTCTAAGGTCATCTTGTATTTTTGCCAAAGCCTTCAGTTCTGATGAAGTGTTTGTCTCTCAGTTGCCCAAGTGGAAAATTTATAGTGTCTGTCTCATAAGGACGCCTCTGCTCATGGTATTTGATACTTCATGACTTTCCCCCCAGCTACTCTAAAGTAGATTAAGTTCACTGGCCTAAGTAGCAGCAGACATGGTGCTGTTATTAAGTGAGATTTGGTAAATTCTTCTGTTAACACTGTTTCCACAGAAAGCTCTGGGAGCAAGGTCAGGAAAAGTGAGAGAATGCAACTTTTCTCTGAATTCCAGTTAGGCACCAGGCACTGGGGGTTATTCAATACACTTCACTTTAAACCAAGGGTTTGCCATCTGTTCTGCGCTCTAATTACAAAATATAAACCAAATATAACTCACTATTGAATCACAGAAAATAAGCTGTAAAAGATTTAAATTCATAGAGAAAGCTTTTTATTTAATGCAGAAAACATCTGCAGAGTTTCTCTTATGTTATCTTTTAGGCAGTATAATCTAGAGAAAATGAGATTGCTTATCCAGGACCCTGGCAAACACATTTCTGGAAAACTGGATGAGTCCCTGGGGTGAGATGCTCAGTTTAGGAAAAATATGTTGCAGAGCAACTTCTGCATCAATTTATCTATCTCTCCAGAAGCAGAAGTATAACTATAATAAAACAGTTAATACAGTCACGATAATACAAGGAGGCAACTGGGGCAAGAATGCAAGAAAAAAAGTGCTTTATTAGAGTGATTGATAAAGTTTTCTATAAAAATTTTTTTAAACCTCCTCACAGACTAATTTTTGGGTATGCAATTTATCGTTCATTTTTTTCTCCAGCTACATCCAGTTATAAAACTACAGTATTTTAGTCTGCTGAGTGACAGAGTCTCACTGTAATGGAAACACAGCTATAAGGAACAGCTGAAGACAACACCCAGGTTTCCTACAAGCTGGTATCACTTGCATGAAAGAACAGCAAGAAAGGAGGAGTCTGAGGCTTCTCTTTTATCCAGCCTGTTGTGGCTACTGGCAGCTCTGCCACCTGGGGTTGTACATACTGCAGAATTCTGGAGAACCTTTAACACCCCACTCTGTGTGCACTCTGACATGCAGTTTCATTATAGACTGAAATATAAGAAGGACTGGCAGCTGCCAAAGGAAAGCAGCTCTTACATCCTCCCCCACAGCCAGGCAGCAAACAGCACTGTGGAAGCATCCTGACAAAATGGGCTGCTGCTGCCAGCCTGGCAGTCCTTGCACGACCTGGAATTTCACAGACTTGCAGCATTTTGCTTAATCAGGAGCTTGCTGCCTTACCAAATGAATGTGCCTAATTGCTATTTACTGAAGAGACACCTATCAGTGACACACTTAATGAAAGCAGAGATGTGAGAAAGGAAAAGGGAAACATAAGGAACTGCCTTTGGATTCTGCACATTCACAATTGCTTAAACACATCTTAATACCCAGCATATTTCTCTACAACTGAGCGCATTTAGTGAAACCATATTGGATGATAACAGGGTAAGTCTGACAATAAAAGCCTGCATGGGCAAATGCCAGCATGGATTTGCTCTCTTACACATAAGGAACTACAACATATTGATCACAATCCCTGTGATAAAACCAGGAGTCCTGATCAAGCTAAAAAACATGTGCTAGTAAGATCCACTGCGGACAATCCTCCCCAGCCCACCTCTCCTGTGCATCCTGGACTTAGGTTCCAGACACATGGGCTTTATGTCAAATCAGGTCCCATTAGTTTCAAGGTGAGAGATACAGCAATTGATTAAAACAACTGAAGGATGCTTATCTCAGATTACCCACTAGTTCCTGTGTAAATCAGAGAAACAGGCTCTCCTAGGGGGTTGATAAAACTCTCCCTAGCACAGGCTCACTTTCAAGGGTTGAGTTGGTAAGATTTTGAATGAGTAGAGCATTCTCTGTCAACACACTTACAATGCAATGTTAAAGGAAAGACAATTTCTAGAATTCTAAGCCAATAAGCAAGTGATAACTAATGACAAGGACAGAATATCCACAACTGAGCTACAGGAAAATTAGGCCAAAAGAGAAGAGATGCATCTTGGATACTTTCAGTATATTAGGAGTCTTGAATTTAAAAATATTAAGGAAAAAGGGGGCAACGGGGAAGGGCTAAAGTTTACAAGCCCAAAACCAGAAGCAATAAGGCCCTGTTCATCAATATGAGAAGCTCCAGTGCTAAAACAGATGAGTCAGAACAACTGCCAATAATGGAGGGCTTTGACAAGACTCACTTCCTGAGCGTGGCAGAGTGACAAAAATCAATGGGAAGTGCTGTTCAGGAAGGACAGATAAGAGCACAACCACTGGGGAGGTTACTCTACTGAAAGATCCCTGTAACCTATTGAGTGATCAAAGGAAACTGTATCTTTAAAACTACAGCTGTAGGAGTATGTATCCTTGAGGAAAATTACTATCTTAACCTTCAGAGCAAGCAGAAAATGCCAGTGAAACTCAGATCTTATTGCAAACTGTGGAATTTCTAACACTGGTTTCAAGAGAACTGAAACACCATTCTGGGCTTTAAATACATGTTCTTAACATCCTCAGATAAGACAGCCATCAATAATCTGGAATAATTGCCCATTTTAGGTTTTCTGCACCTTCTTCCAAGGTGTCTGACACAGGGTTCAGATTAGACAACGCTTGTCCAACCAAATGCAGTAATGCTTGTGTGATGAAAAATGAATGTCACAAAAATAAAAGGGAATAGGTTGAGGATGTAGCTGATGTGGATTCGGAACAATCATAATCACAATACTAAAAATCAGTTTCAATAAAAACCATCCGAAGGAAATGTTTAGAGTGATTCCTGCAATGAAGAGAAGGGAGACATTCAGATGAGCGGCCACTTCTGCAAAGGCAGAATCAGTAGCAAACCTTCTTTAGGATCTTTTCCACTAAAGAAGATGAGGAGAAGCTGAAGTCAGTAAGGAAAATGCTGGGTAAAAGTCACAGAAATCAATGCAATTCAGAGCAGCAAGCAGATTATAATAGTGGCACTGGTTCAACTCAGTGATGTGCTGAAAAGAAATCACAGTGCAGGCAAGAACCATGCTAAGTACTGCTGATTAAAGGTTTGGAAACAATAAATAAGAAGGCTGCTTTGTAAGATATACAAATCAAAGTTACACTTTTAAAGTGTGAATGATACATGCAAATTCCAAATCAGGTCATCAGCACTCCTGTCCTTCCTCACGTCCTCAACACCTAAGCCTGGACATGCATGAGATCTCCCTGCTACTCACAAGTTTCTTCAGACAATGAGTGATGGCTCCAACAGCCCTGGCTGGTGACATAATTTCTCAATAATCAAAGTAGCATCATATATGCAACTAAAGGAGCGTGGTCTGGTATCACAGTCCATAGCACCTCCATCAGATACAACACCACTACAAGAAGTGGGAAGAATGCTCCACAGGAACTGGCATATTTACCCTTCAAAGACAAATAATTTTCTCAACCAAATGATCCATAGCTTCTAAAAATTATACGAATCCTACAGGAGGTGGAATGGAAGCCACCCCAGGCACATCACCAGTCACTTTGACTTGCAGAAAAATAAAAAGCACCTTCAATTCTGTTTATACCGAATGTTGCCAAGAGATCAAAACTAAGAACCTGTTAGAGACTCATTCAAAATACAACAGTGCTGCTGCCTCTGTCCCTCTGACTCTGGTATGCTCTTTAACAGGCATGTGCTCCTCTAAAACACACTAAGTGCAGAGGTTTCCAAACTCATGCTTCATTTTACATTGTTTCTGTAAAGTTGCTTTCACATTTTGTGAACCTCGTGAACTAACTCATGAGTAAACATTTTAATAGCTTATTCAGCTGTGCCTGACAGCAGAATTAAACTCTCCCAGTTGTATGATCCTTCTGTCAGGCTTACAGGTAGCAGATTAGAAGGAACAGTTAAGAACCTAGGATCAAAGGTAATTAAAAAAGACTGCCATGTATAAACAATATCTAGATCATTGCACAAGCCCTCTGGAGTGTCAAGGGCAACTATATGGTTCAAGCTAGTAATAAAACTTCCTGCTCAATTAATAATATTTTCAAAAGAAGCAGACAGCAAGTTTCAGCTTCCCAGAAGAGAGCACCTAACAATTAGGGACAAACAACCAGGGCAGAGCAGAAAACTTAAGAGACAGCTCATTAATATTTCCTTGGTGATAAAATCTTAGGGATACACAGGTCCTCCAGTTCTACGGTCCCAGGTTCTTATTCTCAAAATTCAGGAAAGTGCAGTCTATGTGAATGAAATAAGAAAAAATAAAACCAGAAAATCCCTGTCAACATTGTCTACACAACAATATTCATGCAACATTCATTTAAACAACAAACCCACAGCATATGCCTGCACAGACAGACTAAATCTCCAACAGAGGCAAAAGAGCAAAAAGAGAGGTCAGAAAGGGAAAGTTCCAAAGCAGAGACTTGTGGAGGGGTAAGAGGATGCCTGCCAGCCCAGAAGCACCCACAGAAACAGTGCAGCAGTGGTATTTCTCTGTAGGTAATTTGTAAGATTGCAGAGGTATTATTCTCAGATTAAAAAAGTTACTAAAATAAGTACTATTACTTATTCAAGACACAAGAAGCCCAAACCCTCTGCAGCCATTTTTTAAGCAGAGCCTGTTTTGTAGTTTTCATAAAAACAAACCCAGTAAGAGGTGCAGCAGTAGGCACAGAGGTAGGAGGTGAAAATTAAATGCAATCTGACAAAAGGTTATCACAGTGTAACAAGAAAACTCAGACTTGCCATTCTCAGGACTCTTCTCATTTGAAAAAAGGGATTTAAGCAGGCAATTAGAAGCAGAGCATCCAAGACTGCTGAAACTGCTTCAGCCTTCTGCCTTTCACATAAATCCCGGATTATATGACACCACACACAACATGGTTAACACTTCTGCTCAGGCTTGACATTTGCTCAAAGAATCACATGAGTCTGAAATGAGAGAGGTGAGGACCCATTTTCTCAAATTCTGGTCACAGTTCCCTTGTTTAAGGGCAAAGCTCCTCCTGTCTTCTGCAGGCAAAGGAGAGAGACTTGAAATAAAACTTCAATGGACTCAAACCATGTTCAGCTGTAATGGAAATTCAACAGGACATGGATATTTAAGTCTTAGTAGTCCTTTTGAAGACATCAGACTCCAAATTATCACTATCATAAAATCTCCCCAGTGTGGATGACTCAGTCATCCCCATAGAAATTATACAGTAATTAATGACCAAAAATTGGCAACAGCTTGAAGAAGTTAAAGAAAACTCACAGACTCTTCAAACACCTTCTTGTTTTCTTCCTCCTACTGTATGTATAGAATAGTACACTCTAAATGACACAGACCCAAAGCACAACTCTTTCGGAATGCCTTCACTTCCAGCCATAACATCTGACAATTTTTTTCTCTTCTGGAAAAGCTATTAACCACCTAATAGTCTGGAATGGCTGCTGGTAGATAATTGCTTTTCTAAGGAGATATTGTTTTCCAAAAGACTGAAAGTTCTGCTCTCCTGAATCTCTTCCCAATTTATATATAAGAATTATTTTAAAATAATGTATTTAATTTTAAGCAGAAAAGTAAATTAAGAAAACCAGGCAAAAGCAAAGCAAGAAAAAGTCAGTCTAAAACACTACTGGTTTTTATTTAATCTCCTTCAAATTTTTAAAAGCAATGTCTGTATTAGACAACAGAATTGTACAGTTTCACAGCTAATGACCTGCAGTTAAGCTGTCTGACATGAGCAAAATGACTCCAGGGAGGGAGATGAGCACTGGGTCCTGCAGCACAAACAGTGATGGTGGCTGTAGAGAGGCCTAGACTGAGCTCACTGTATTGATCTTAGAACAACCATACAGAAACAAGGATTTTCTTTGAGGATATTGCTCAAGTGGTTTTCTGAGAACAAAAGTACTTATTTTCATGCCTCAGGTATTGTTTTTATTTGGATAGAAAGGGAAAATGTTTGTTTTCAATCTTTTGAGACTTCCCCAGTCATTTTAGTGATAATCTTCTATTTTATCAAAAAGGGTTTCAAAGAAGTAGCAGTAAGTAAATGGCCTGGTTTGTGAATTCCTTCCTTAACATATAACCTGCCAAAAACATCTACTGAGACTTTCTGTTCCATGATCTACAAAATTACTTTGTCTTATACCCTTCTAGTACATTCACAGTGCCTCTCATCTCTTAACGTGTACTATTTATTTAATGAAAATTTATATGATCTTCTCTTAATATCCCTAAATATTCATATAATTTAATGTGTATTTTCCCCCCTAGAACAAAATACACCTGTCCAATATATCCACCTACTGTTTTGGTGTAAACACTGTAACTTCCAAACCTGAGAGATCTCTAAGTTCCACTGCTGTCACTTGTTACTCCAAATTCTAAGTGAAACAGGAACTTGTTAGCCAAAACTGAACACCCACTCACAAAAACTCAGTTATCTCACTCTCTCATACACATGCACACACACATGCATGCAGTGATGAAATGGCTCAGATAAAACAAATGATTCTACATCTCACACAAAACAAGAGTATGTCTGAGGTGAACATCCAGCTGTTGTTTCCTATAGCTCTTCGTGAGTTTCTTTCAAGCATCTGCTTGTCCAGGTCAGGAGAAAATCAGCAGCAGACCTGAACTGTGACAACAAAATCTTTTTAAACCTTTTGGAAGGCTCTGGATATCTCAGAACATGTGTCCAGGACTTTGATAAACTTGTAAAATCTTCTTACTGTCCCTTTTCATAAAGCTCATCTTTTCCTTATGAACCCCACCTCTTTATATACTGGAGAAGAGCCTCATTCCACAATACTGGCATATACCAGTACACCCCTAGACATTCCCACCAAACCCTCGCATGCAAATGCCATCAGTGACAGCAGTGCCACGATGAGCAAGGCTGTGCTTGATCCTGTAACTGCAACCCCACAGAGAGACTCTGGTCCCTCTACTTCTCACCACTCCCTGGGCAGAGGTAGAGGTACAAGTATGGACTGGCACAAGGACGAGTCCCCAGCCTGAAGGCCATGACACTGAAATCTCTCCCTTAAGCAATGCTGGCATTGGCATCCCTGCTGCCCCACCTCAGCTCCTGCAGGAGGAACTGTACAGCACCTGGCGTTCAGGAGCTCCAGGCTGGACAGCTCCGTGCAGCACAGTCACGGCTCTGGAGCACCAGCTGAGCCCTCTGGCACTGCCGGCCTTGTCTTCGGCAGCAGAAGCCACGTAAACTTTGCAGTAGAGTCCATGGGTAGCTGAGGTTTAAAGGTTTGGAGCTAATTAACACAGCACAGCTGTAGGGAAATCAGCTGTGCCCCTGCAGCTTCCCCACTTGACAAATACTGCTTAGAAAGAAAGGACAAAGCATTTGGCAATAGGAGGAAGAGCCTAATTCAGGAATGTAACAAAGCAGGTGAAACTGCAGAGACAAAACCAAAAATCCAACTAAAACTACTGTGTGCAGCAGTATGTGGATCTGTGAGCAACCTGACACATAGTCAGAATACAGGTTGAACTGGACTGATGGGGAAAATGGACTTGTTTGGTAAACCAGTGGAAAATTTGACACCTCTGTTAAGCAACTGAAACAGTCCATAACAGCTAATGATGTCTGTGATGAGAAAAAGATGGTTGTTTTACTGGGCATACTGAGAACTTAAGCCTGTAACTTGCTGTGCAACCTAACAGCTCCTGTTACACCAGCAGACCAGCAGTTATAAAGCATGTGCCAAAACTATGTGAATCCTACAGAGCTCCCAGCCCACTGACACTGTGTGGCTACAGAGCCTTTCCACTTTTATAGACATAATAAAAGAGGGGGAAAGATCCCCAAAGCTCAACACATGGCTGAAATAAAAAAATTAACAAAGCATTGCCAGTTATGACAAACAAGATGATGCACAAAGAAGATTAACTCACAAGCAATAAGTAAAGGGAAGCAATGAAAAACCAGGTACTGATGGCTTCAAATATGATTCTGAAGCACCAAGGTCTGGCTCAGATCTCACCAGCAATATGGAGCATTTGTGCAGCTGCTCAGCCATGGGATGAGGACAAGTGCACATGCTGCACCAAATGGTTTACATGGTATGATACCCCTTATTGCTTTCAACTTGCATTTTCTTTCTTAGGCTTAGTAACTTTTCATTTTATGTCTATGCCAGGGAGCTGCAATATCATCACTTGAATGTTTCCTGAACAAAAGCATGCCATGAACAGAACAATGTCATGGTGTGCTCGCAGTGTCACAAGCGATTTCATAATACAAATGAACCTTGGGTCAAAGGTAAACCCTGTAGGAAATCTAAAAAGCAGCAATGTATATAGAAGTTGTAAAAATCCCACGGAGTTAAAATCATATTCTTTCAGAAAGAAATAGACTGACATGAAGAAGACTGTGCCAGAGAACTTCATACTTCTTAGTTGCCCAGTTTTATTTGGAGCCCATGGAAAATAGGGTACAAGTACCAAGCCCAGGGGACAACAAATTACTACACACAGACATATATACTCCTCCAGCTAGGAGGGCTGAGATTTATAATGAAGGGCCTTCTGCTGTTTTCATAATTTCAGATGAGAATTATGGAGTTACTAAAATGGATTTGGTTGCAAAGGGAGTGCTCCCAACACATGCACAGGGAAATCCACACTGCTATCGCAGCGAAGCCGACATGTAGCTGTCAGCAGCTTGTGCTAAAAATACTAAGCTAGGAACTGAACGGGTTGGATATTGTTCTAGAGAGAGAAATTTCAACTGCAGTGACAAAGAATGAAGTATTTCCAAGCTCCAGCCTCAAAATAACAACTTCTGGGTAGAGCAAGTGGAACTTAAGAGAAAGGTACCAGTAGCTAAGAAATCAAAGGAAAACAAAACCTGTTTGATGAAAGACCAGTGCCTTAATCCTGAAATCCTACTGAGTATTTGCTGAGAAATGAAGACAAAAAGAAATTCAGTACTTAGAAAATGCAAGAATTTCATCTAAGGCTTTACTGGAGTATTGAAATCCCTTTAGTGTCAGCACTGGGAAAAAAAATGGGAATGTCCAGTCTGTGTTTTTTCAGGATTACAATTTAACCAATACCATAAGTACAGACACACGCTCTCCTTAGGTACAGGATGTTTTTCTCAGTGACTGTTAGTCAATTTTTCTCTAAGAATTATCTACCTAAACCATACTTACAAAGGGAAATTGGAGTGAGAGAAGGGATAAGTGTCGTTATTAACACACAAGAGTATAATCAAGGAGACAGACTGGTGAGAGAATGGTAGAAATATTTCAGGTCCTGTGAACTTACCCAAATAATAAAAATGGAAATCATCATAAATTACACACAGGATTTCAGTGATGCTTATTCGTATAAATAGATCTTAACTTACTACACAGTTTCTTTGCCTCTGAGGTGAATCTGAGACTTCCCTGTGGCATTGGAGCAGTAATTTTATCTGCCCTATGATCCCCGTGAAACACATACTGTTTTGCTGCCATGTTATTATGCCTTTTCAGAATGCAACAGTGCTGACATGGAAAAGGGATGAAAGAGTTTAGCCTGAAATGCTAAAGACACTTCCCAGTTTGGCTATCAAAACCACTGTGATTGTGTTTACCTCTAGGTTCACCTTTCCCCAGTAAGGACCACCAGGAAAAGCCTGACTGAAGAGAAGCAGTGGAGCTGCATGCTCCAGCTGTGACATCGAGCTCTAACACCCCAACCAAGAGGCACGTGGAGATCCCTCAGCACATCTGCCAGGGAGAGGAGGGCAGGGGCACCAAAGCAGCACAAGACACAGGCAACACCTTCTCCATGGTAAAAACTGAATCCCACCACTGGGACAGGGAGCCACAAAAACCAGGAAACAAGCTCTTACTGGTTAAAATACATGTGGCTGAGATGAATGGACTCATGCACACTCAAATTGTTCCTGGTTTTCTGTGCACTGAAAGAGCAGCCATAAAGCTCTCAGGGTTTCTCCTTTTTTGCACCAGACTTTTATTACTATACACTCTGGGGCTTGCAAACACCAGGAAAGTACTACTTCACTGCAAAAGTGAAAATGTCTTGTGGTCCTGAAATGACCCGTGAATAAACAATGAAATAACGTCTGCTTTTTCATGTCCAAAGATGCTTCAGTATATTTTTTTGGTAGTGGCAGCATATGTATATAGGATATATTTGACCACTCTTGTCTTCTTTATTTTAGTTTACAAAGTCATTCTAAAACTACCAAGTATTCTGCATTAATAAGTACAAAGCAGATGGTAGATGTGTTAAAACCCTGGCCTTCAAGGATTGGAACTTGTAACAGATTGCAAGTGGCAGTGGAACTCGACTCATATCCAGAGTTCCAGTTATTTTGTTCAAGAAAACGGTATTAAATATGTCACCCTCAGTTCCTTCCCAGGCTGCTACAGATGTATGAGTGAAATGATTTATTGAGACATAAATAACCAATTTGTCCTACAACCCTGGATGAATGTCACTTACGAAACAAGAGTACAAATGTTCAACTGGCCAATATGAAGACAGTTTGTTTACAAACATTTACAAACTTGTCAGGAGCAATGTGGTGGATAGCATACAACTGAAGGTTAATTTGTAGAAGGACTTTAGGACAAAAGTAATGTAATAAACTGGCCATGAATAACCACATCTAAAGTTCTGGCTTCTACCAGGGAAAAGAGGATATTAAAAAATTGTTACTGAAACAAAATCAAGAAATTATTTGAATGCTTCAGCCATTCACAACAAACTAGAGCTCTCTTTTATGTTTTATAGAAGAGACATTAAGTCCATCTGCCCCAGTATACACCTTCAGAACAGCCAGTGGTGAATACTGAGGGAGTGAAGAATGTGAGCAATGTCACAGAAATGCTCTATAAGAAGATGACCTAGAGAAGAATCCAAATGTTCAACAAAACCAAACATACTCATGTATGGTGACTGCCAAGATGTGCAGCCTTGCCACTACTACAAGTGACTGTCCCAGGAACTGGGACAAGACTGGAAATTCCAAGTACCACTAATGGGAGAGCACAGCATGGGAGGGAAAAAAACCCTTAGAACTTCTGAAGCCCAGAACTGCCTCCTATGGAGGAAGCCATTGAGCCTTTCCAAGCATAGCAGCACAAAGAGGAACTTGGTCTTGGTGCTCATAGAGTAGTGAATGAATGAAAGAAGAATAGAACTGAGAATAAACTGAGAACTTTTCTCTGCACTCTCCCTTCTAAATATTGTGTAAGACAGCAAGGACAAAACAACTGGCAATTGAAGAAGGAAGGAGAAAGTCTAAAACAAGTTGGAGCCACTATCTAATTCTGCCACAGCAGCTGCTGGCTGCTATTTAGTGTGTAACTGTGTGTGTGTGTGTGTGTGAGACTCACTCAAAACCATACAGCTCAGAGGGACTCCAACATTAAGATGACACAGACCAATACCTGCTGCAGATGCACTCTATATAAAGTACCTGAGAACAAATAAAGTTGCTATGGCCAAGGAAAGAGTAAAAAGGGCTATGTGAGCAATCTGGAAAAGCATGCAGGGGGAAAAAAACCACAACCAATCAAACAAAAAACCCAATAAAACAAACATCCAAAAGTTTGGAAGGTCTATGTATAAAAACTTAGAAGACCGAGTCATTCTGGTCCTTTATCATTTTAAATCAAATCTTGTGCCTCATTCAAACCACTGTTTGAAATGCATGGCATCTTTAGAACAAACCTCAGCTGAAACGTATTATAAGGCTCTGCATGCTTTCACACTTGACACAGGCAGGAAGGGTTTTTTGGAGAGTGTTGGGTTCTTGTGCTGAAGACAGACTTAAGATGTGTTTCAGTATGACAGTCTAATTACAGGCTGCAATTTCAATTTCATTGACTTCTGTTGCATCTCGTGATGGCTTAACATTTCCCAGAGAAACAATTACAGGACAGTACTAAGAACACAATTTACTGTCTCCAATCTTCACGAATATGCAGAATTTATTCCACCAATGCCACACTTCATTTTGGACCCCACGTGCTCAGTTTACATTAAAAATATCAGAGAGAAGTGTCTTTATATAGATATTTATATTATTCAAACTTGTTCAGATTTGCAACCTTAGCCAAAAGTTACATTCTAAATAAATAAATCACACTGTAGTAATAACAGCTATAATGATTCAAGCAATAGTGTCTGGAGACAAACTGAGACGGGGATTTTATCCTCCTATATACTCTGTGGATACAGAGTTGCAAACAATGCCCTGGCCAAAAGGTATGGGGATTTTTCTTCTTCAAAAATACAAACCCAAAGGAGGTGAAAGGGATGTAACACGTGGGCAGAATGAACTATGAAGTGACAGCATATATTGCAACAGTTTTGATCATACTCCAAGTGATGAGAAATCCTGTGTAAGAAGCACTGGCTAGCCTTCAGAAGTCTTCAAGCCAAGAAAAGAAGGAAGTGGAATAATGACGAAAATTATCTCACCTGCCATTTTTTCTTTCTCTGTGTAGGTCAAAGTATTAGCTGCAATAGATTTAGTAGCTGTCATTGTCCAGAAAAGGGAATTATGTTTGCAGCCTTTTGACTCACTGCTTTAAAGAGGCCAGTTTGTCCACTCCTGCAACATGGCCATATCCTGTAGGGTTTACTCACTGCTTATCAATATGATAGCAAACATACCTAATGCTATGAAACTGCTCTTCTCTTGAGCAACTGAAGCAGTAAGCAATTTGAAAATGGTATCTATTATAAGGTCAACTTTAAGGTAACTTTTTTCCTCTATTAACAGCCTTCTGAACCTGATTTCTTAAGATAAAGATAAGATTATGAAAAAGAACTGTGCTGGCTAAGTATCCCATGAATAACTCATGAGCCCGTTTCCCACTGTTAGCCTGATTTGACAAATACGCATTCTTCTAAAGTCATTAACTTCCAAAAAGTTTTCAGAAGGTACACATTTAGATAGCAAATGCAGCCCTTAGCAATGCTTTCACTGAGAGATATGATTCCAGCCTCATCCTTAGTCCCTATTAGACATCAGGATCCACACAGCAGAGACTGCATGAATGGTGCCACTATTGAAAAAGCTCTAATTGGTGCCCATACAAATCGGACATCAGATAATACAATCATCTCTCTCTCACACATGAGATCAGCCCTCAATAGTTCTGCTTCTCACAGAAATGCCATTTTTTAAAGTCTGTAATTCCCACATCAAATGACTCTCCTTTCTTTAAATGTAATGCTCCTCAAAAATACATCCTCAGAGAACCCTCAGAAAGATAAGATGTCAATCAGACTGAGCAGTTTCTGGAAGGTGCAAGTAACAAAGGAGAATCAGAAACTCAGAGGCAGCTAGAGAAAATGCCATTCTGGGATAAACTTCCCGTGTTTTAATTGCACAGAAGCAAAGTCTGCTTTGCTGCTTAATCAGGCTTTTGTTTGTCGCTATCCACCTTTCACACATTTGAAAACACACAGCCTGTCTTACTTCTAATCAAACTTTCTTCTTGGAGCAGCACCCAGCTGGTGGGGATATGACTGAGGTGTGCAGAACGGCACCCAGCAGCTGCACTGGTAAGCTCAGCTCCATGGGATGAGCTGCAGTCCCTGCCCATCAGAGAAGAACATGTGCACATAATGATGATGAAATGGGGGGCCTGCTTTTAAAATGGCTTACTGCTCTATTGGTAATTTTTTTTTTCCACTAACTTAAGACTGCAGCCAAGTATAACCACAAAATGATTGCTGTCCTCAGCCACTAACAATCTGTAGAGCTTCTGGCTGTTTTAACCACCAATCTCATTCAGCTGACTGATGGAGGATGCAGATGAAGGACAAGGAATCCACTTCAACATCAGCTGCTTCTCTTACAAAATTCTCCACCTTCCAGCCAACAGCTCTTCTCAAGCTAATAATGTCAGATGGCCCCCAACAAGGTACAGTGAAATGAAGAGACACCCCTCTAGCTCTACCCTCTGGCCAAATTTGGCCAGGATCACTCGAACACAATCCATGATGTACCCCACGATGCATTTTCAGACCTAGCTGCTCCCTTCTCCAGCTGCCCTGAGCAATCAGTCTTCCACATATTATAAACATTTGCATAGTTCTCGTAAGACAACCTGTGCTGCTGGAGTGCAAGGAAGTAAAATGATGCCAGTAATGAGGGATTTCTCATTTTCATTACTTCCTCTCTTAATTAAATGTGAGTTATGTTGGCAGTATCACCAGTGCACCACAGCCAGGAGTACTCATTGGTGCAGAGCTTCTCAAACTGTGGTTCACAAACTATCAGCAGCAACAAAGACAGAGGAATAGACTCAGAGCTGGACCCTAGTATCAGATTAAACAGGTTCTTGGGTTTTTTCCAACACAGATCCTGGTGCATTCACTAGTGCTACCTGCCACTTCCTTGGCTCTGTGTTTCCAAACATTTCAGATTTGCACTTTGTGTTTTACAAGCCAAGATAAAGCATTTCCAAGGCTGTATCAGTTGGGAATTTAATATGGACTGAATGGCAAAAGAAAGCAAAGTACCTTGCTTCACCTCTTCATCCAGGAAGGTAGAAAGCAGAGCTCCAGCTGCTCATTTCAGCCACAGTGTGTGCAGCAGATGGCAACTCCCAAGTTTTCAAGGGAGCAGAGACTATTACTCTGTGACTTTGGGAGCCTACCTGATGACATTAGACCTTTCATGAAACTTCTTGAGAGCTTTGACTGCTTTGTAGTGCATACAAATGTAGTATGTTTTAACAATGGAAAGGAGACACATGCACAGAAGTAACTAATGGTAAGTTTGACAAATAATAAACTTCTTGGACTCCTTTCTTTTTGTTGCCATCTCCTCATTATAACTGGATTTCTAACAGCATTTTGCTGCTGAATTTCTCTGTTGGTTAAAGTATTACCTGAGAAGTCAGCTACAGCTATTCAGTTATTTGAAGGGCAAACTGCTTCCTCTCCAGGTAGTTTTCCCTAGCACAGGATCTAAGGAAAGCACAAGCCACTGGCAACACACGTACAGTTAGCGCATTTCCTTTTCTGAGTCTTGGAGGTTTGAGCTAGAAGTTAAGCAAGTGGGGATGCTGGGAATCAAGGGGATTAAGGGAATAACGCTTTTCTTTCTACAGAACTCTCTCAGCCTTTAGGATATATCCCACCTTTCTTCACAAAAAGAAAGAAAAAAAGAAAAAAAAAAAAAAGGCACCAGAGTCTTGGATTAAAAGCACAGAAAGAGGAAAGTTTGTTTTACTGGCTATGAAGAAATGCTGGATGTCTGGAGGAAAATGTGGAAAACAAATATTCTTCCCTGAGTATGTCACAGGGAAATAAAAATATTTCATTATGAAATAGAAATATTCTGCTCTGTGATCATCTGAGGTGATCTTCAGTCTCAAGGGTTGAGCAATTCAACAAATGAAAATCGAAGTCCATAAAAATGAATGAAGCCAGGCAAGTATTCTGTATCAGGTGACTAAAGTTATTTTGGAAGCTTACAAACCAGTGAGTGCAGTGATACAATGATGGCTCATTTGCATCTGGCACTGTTCCAGGGAACGGCCTCTGAATGGCTATTCCCATTAGAGAAGCAGTGCTGCTCTCTAATACTGTTTTGCCCATGCTTCAGGACCTTAATACCCCAGAGTAGCTGCAAATGCACCAAGAGCAATTTGTGCAGGCCTCCTCATGGAGAAATGAGCTATTTTAGGAGTATCCCATTCTTTTCTCTACAGTAATAGCTGCTAGTCTGCTGTACCAATGGACTGATTCAGCATCAACACAGACAAGGCACTTCAGCCTCTGACTCTTGTGAAGGAGCTCTGTGCTCCTTTTAACCATCAAAAAGGAGAGGAGAAATTTGCTCTGTTTTCACAGTTATATGACAGCTTTTTAAAATTTTACAGCATGAGCGCAGCACCTAATCCAACAAAGCCTGCCAAGAACATTTAAAATCAAGGTCTCAGAGAATTTGCTTCCCTATAAATTCACCACTGTTGTAAGAAATGGATCTTTTCCTCAGAAATGCAGCACAAATCCCACTGGAGTTGGACAGGGCTGAGCACTGTTTTCTGCTACACTGTGGTAAAGAGAGCTGAAAGTACTGGGAAATAGGCTGTAGGGATGCACAAAATGTACTGGAGTTCATGAATTTGGAACAGGAAGAAGAAGATGAAAATATGATTTCTAACAGAAATCAAAGCATCTTCTCAAAACAAAATCAAGAGCAGGAACAAGCTATAATAGGCATTTAATTCATTTAATGCAATGACTGCTCTCAATAGATGAAAAATAAATTCCTCTTCCTACCTAAACTATTGCCTGTTACTAACCAACTACCTAGAGAAGGGTGGAGAGGAAAGGGGGAACCAGCAAAACTTCTGTGACCATATATGCAAAGAGAAATCCTATCTTCTTGCAGAGATGCTTTTCCTTTAATTTCACAAAGTAAAACATAACAGATAACTGAAAACAAGATGAAAAACAAAACAAAGCATCATCAACCTGTAATCATTCTAAAATTTCTGATCACTAGAAATGGAAATTTTTTTCTCCTTTTACTAAGGAGAAGCTAGCCAGTACCTTTAAAAAGCATCTCTTTTTAGTTACTTTCTTCACTGTGAGAAGGTGAAGAGCTGCATCTATTATAACTACATGCTGTGCAAACCTCATTCGGACATGATCATCATCCATCACTCCTGCTGTGCAGGTAGCATGTGAAAGGGAAACAAAACAGAGATCGTGCTGCAGTATTTGACACCACCCACGCCCCTGCTCACAAGCTTCAGTTCACCAAGAGCCCAGATGCCACATGGGTATTCTCTTTTTAGGACCCTCGCCTTTTCTCTCCCACCAAGCATACCTTGGAGTAGCCCTGATGGTTTTAGGGGGGAGACAGAAACCTTTCTTTCTCTTCCAAAGCATTAAGGCTTTCCTACTGAAAAGCATGCCAAAGATATATTATTATGTGCAACTTCGCCTTTGTAAATACACAGGCATTACTCATAGCAGTACCTCTTCTCATTACATGGGTATGTTTCAGTGGAAGATGAATATTGCAAGAGAAATCAGAATGCCTGTATCCTTTGGGGCAATGCTGCACACAGTCCTGAAAAGAGCTATTAATGTCAGCATCCTGTCCTGAAAAAGAGCTATTAATGCCAGCATCCTGCTGCTTCTCTCTAGCTCACGCTTCAACTAACTGTCAGTGCTATCTATAATCTCAACCAGGGACAGTCAGTAGAGGCACAAGACTTAAAAAAGCAAGAAAGATAGTGTTTGTCTCTTTCAGAAAGCTCTGGAGTAAGCTGCAATAAGTATTAGATGATTTTTAGGGAAGCAGAAGCAACCAGAGTTAGCCTTGAAAGACAGAATGCAGCCTAAACAACACTCTTTCTACCAGCTCACCTAGGATGCAGAGAGCACCCTCCTTGTGTTTCACAGCTCTGGTTAGTGCTGTGCTAATTCAGGGGATTCACACTAGTTTATCACATCCTGACTCTTGGTATGACTCAGGTCAGCAGAAGTTGCCTGCACTTTGCGTTTTCTGATGCACTGCAGCATGCCTGGCTTTGAACAGCTGTACAGCAGCGCACACTAGAGAACAGCTCTCTCCATCTCACTCAGCCCTCCGAGCACCTCCAGCAACTCAGGAGAGCACAATCAGTAACAGGGACAAGGCAACATCCAGCTGCAAACACACACGCCCTCCTTAAGTACCGGGACAGGAGGGGCGTCACTTCACAACACTCCTTATTTCCCTCAGCATGTTAATAAGCCACTTGGGAGGAACAAACCATTTAAAGGCACCTCCTGAGGATCTTGCAACAGACCTTCCCACATATGATTCTGAACAAGAAACACTGAACTAGAAATCTTGTCCTGCCCTAGCAAACATGCTACTCCTTTTTTTACGGGACTAACAGCATTTGTGACTTGGGTCCACCCCACTGCGTTTCTTTAGTCTCCAGCTACAGCCTACACTCCATTACAAGGGAATGAAGTGCCCAGCCATCCTTGCTGTTGACAGCCACCTCATTTATTAAAAAGATGATGACACACACATGCCTCATAGTGATTTGGTAAGCTTCTGCCACAGAGCAGCAGCCCCAAAAGCAGAGAGGAGCCCTCCAGTCTCTCTCCACCCACCTCTTCAACAGGGAATGGCAATGCCAGGACCCACCACTGACAGTAACAGAGAATGATTACCTAGAGAATCCTGATACAGGCTTTAATGTTGTGATGTACCAAGTGTGCCATCTGCAACAGAGCAACAGATGTAAGCACGTGCTGAACCTTACAACCACAAATGGCCTCAAGTGATTTCTCATGGACCATGCACAACTTTTGAGGCAAACATACATAAATAAGTATGAAAGATCAAGGCACAAAAAAGTGTACAGCTCTCACTGGAACTAAGTGATGAAAGCATTCATACAACTGACCTCTATAAACACACTCTTGTCTTCTACCATAGTTTTGAAATGCACCTGTAGGCCAGGAAATGAGAGGATGAGGAAAACCCTCAGCAGGTTACCTCCACAAATTAATGAGGCCACAAAAACAGTAGCCTAGCCAACACTTCGTTCAACTCCTAAGTTTAAAAGCAGCAACAAGTTCAGCTTCCATCTCAGTAAACACACACAAATTCAACCGTCTCGCGGTTCCAAACGTGTACTCACCCAGAAGAGAAGGTTGAAAACAAACATTAGGTACTTGATACACTGCAGGCAGTTGTGAGCCATGCTGCACCTCTTCAGTTCTAGGAGAAAAATAAATGAGAGATCCAGGTAAAAGACAACGTACTTGTTTCCCTTGGGGGTCGTGTACTTAGCCTTGGTGGCCTTCGGGCCTGGGTTGGTATGAAATCCAAAAAAAGAGTTGCTGGCAGCCCCAAACTGGCCACCATACATGCTGCTGTATCGACGGAAGGCGCCATTTGGGAAACTGTAATCCTTGCTGTCCAGGGAAGGGCTCCTGTGATAGGTGGACTCATCGGTGCTGGACCTGCGCATGGTGGCTTCAGCTGTCCCGTTCCTGCTGCTCTGACAGCCGTCGGGCAAAAGGCTGGTGATCCTCCTTCCTCCTCCTGGCTAGGAATCCCCTATTGCTTTGCACCTGCTGTTCTTTTGTCTGCCATCCTGCCAAGGAGTTACGCGTGCTGTGCGGCAGCAAACTTGGTGAAGTCTGCTTAGCCAGGAGTTAGAGAGCAGCGTGCTTCCACATGAGAAAGACTTCTGCACAAGTAAACATTCTCGTCACTGTCATGATCGTCCCTCTCGGCCTCCCCGCTTCCAGGGAAGGAAAAATCAGAGAGATATATTGTACCCAGAGCAAAGAATTTTAAAAAAAGGAACCGTGACCTCGCTGGGCTCGCAAATGCCATATAAAACCCCGGCTCCACATGCCACACACAGACAAGAGAGTGTCGCTGCCCGAGACCCGCGGCAGGGGCAGGAATTATCCGAAAGGAGAGCAGCTGCCGTGGCGCTTTCCTGCCGGCCGCATCGCTGCGCCCCGCGCCGCCGGGCTCACTTCGCGCATCCCCGCATCCCGTTCCCGCGGCGGGCGCCCGTGGCACGCCAGCCCCGCCGCTCCATTCCCGGCGCGGCCGCCCCT
>VZTT01000036.1:65369-116058 GCA_013400855.1 Buphagus erythrorhynchus
CCCTCACGGCCCCGCGGCGCCCCGGCCCGGCCCCGGCTCCCACCCCGCCCTCACGGCCCCGCGTCCCCCCGTCCCACACCCCGCCCTCACGGCCCCGCGTCCCCCCGCCTCGAAACTCTGAGCTCGGAGACGCGGCGCGGAGCTCGAACCTGGGTGCAGGTGGCTTTTGCGGGGCTGCCCGGATACTACACGGGCGGCGTTGCCGAAAGGAGCGGCAGTATAAATTAAGTGCTGTAAAATTTTGTACGCAAAAGCGCTGGGGATGCTCTGCGGGGAGCGAGGTCAGAACGGGCCGTGCTCCCCTTGACGCAAGGCTCGTTTGTTCCGCTGCAGATCCATCACTGGGATGTTCCTAATTCGCTCGGTCCCACGGAATCATCACTCAGCACAGCGTATGGCCAGCTCATTTGTCCCCCTGTCAGAACGCACTCATCGGCATCAAGCGCCGTACGCTGGGGAGCAACTTCCCTAAAATCTGACAGCTCCCACAGGCAGTAAGGACTTGAAAATGTGCCACACACAACTTCTTCGGGAAGGAAAAATCTTACTGGAACTGTGGCAATTACAGTATTAACACTCAGAAAAGCAAGACTCATTTACCATCTTTGCCCCGAATTCCCTGTGCAAAGTAACTCGCTTGTCTCTGTATGTGCCGCCTCCTTATCTGTCTGCCTCCTCTCCTTCCTCCTCTGTCTGCCCTTTGATTTTGACTGTAACCTACTGAAGGCAAGTCAAAAGATGGCTGGCTAACATTTTTTTAAAAGGCCTGCCCAGCAGAGAATTAATCAAGATGAACGCAGGTTTCCTTCATGAAGCATCTTGCCAGTCTCAGCATAAATCAAGACACGGGCACCAATTAATTAAAGAACAAATTACTAAAAGTAAAAATGAGCTGGTTTTGCACACAGCCTGAGCAGTTCACCCTGCAAACCACCCTCTAATTCTGTTAATTTACAGACTGCAAACTTAGAGTCTAATTATTTCTCTTCATTTCCTCCACAAACCATAAATACACTGACCATACCTAGTGCAAGCTTTAGAAAGAACCTGAGCACAAAACACAAGGGTAATAACTCCTGCACCATCTGTTTCAGTAACTTTGATGACTTACAACTTTTCCGCTTTTTGATTTCCCTACATCTAAAATTAGAGTTTTCTACTCTACTTCCCTCCCTTTCCTGCACAATATGAACCCTGCCTCCTTAAAGGAGTCTTCCTTCCCTAGCACATAAAGATGGTCCAATGGAAGCAGACCTGTTCTTGGTCAGAGTTCCCAAGATACTATTAATTTTTCCTGCGGTACCAAACAGTTCTGCCTCCAACCTTTATCCTCACCTATATTACAACTAGACAAGTTTGGTAACAGGAACACAAAAATTATTCAAATACTTTCTACATTTTCTATCAGTATACAAAAATGCCTGCACACAGAGCGTCATATTAAATGGTGAAAGAAGAAAAACTGGGTATAGCTCAGCACACAAATTATGCTGAAACAGTGACAAGTCAGATAACTGTTATGTAACAGGAGTGCCCATGGTACCACATTTAACAGAGGAGAATTTGGCATATTTACTGTAAACTAGACAACTGAAGCCCAAAGGCAGCTCATTGCTATCTGGATAAGAAAAGGGTTAGAAATCACTTGCTTTCACCTTTCCTGAAGGCAAGAAATCATCAATTCCTAAGAGAATTAAGTCCTTAATATGGGTGGAATAATTCATAAAGCCAAGATCTAAGGTAGAACAAAGAGTTTCTAAATGTTTATTTTAAATAAAAAGTAATAAACATCAACACATGGTGGATATATTTCAGATAGATGCAGAAAATGCTTGAGGAAGGATGAGGTCCTGCATACCCCTTACAATAAAGGGTATTTTTTCTCCAGTCTCTTTTCACCATCATCCCATAGCACACCTCATGGAAATGACAACTTCTTAAAAGCACTTTAATGTAAAATGTAGTTCTCAAGTAGTTGCTGTTCATTCTCATGACAATACCAACAGATGATCTGAAATAGAGTCATTTGGGATACAGACATTACAGTCATTCCTTTATTAAATCTTCCACACCAGGAAAGCCAGTCAGAATCCCTAGCCTAAATGGGAAATCCTGGAGACAGCAATGTTGCACCAACGGGCTAACTGCAGCTTGGATGACATGCTTATATGAGGGAGTGATGTCCTGCATGGGAACTGGGGGAAATCAACAAAAGGAGAAGGGCTGGTGTACTCTACACTTGCCCATCCCTGGTGTAAAGTGAATGGAAGGGGCATGCTGGCATCTGTACTGACATTTAAGCTGTTTAACAATAAAGTAATGCATGAAGCAAGAAGAATAAACCTTGGAAGCATTGCATCACTGGGCCATTGTGTCTGAAGGAAAGGTGAATTAGAGCTTTCACAAAACTTTTTGTTAATGACTGAGCCTAAAATCACAGTGTGGACCTAGTGACCTCTGTTCGCCTCTGCTTAACATCTACTTTTTCTCTCCCCAGCTGCATCTCTATATTCCCATCCTGTGGCCAATTCATATTGATTCCTCTACACAAGAAAGCAAGCACTGTGCGGTCTCACCAGCAGAGGTTCAATTTGTATTGATTCAGGTGGCACGCTACTACTTAGGTTATAACAACTCTGTCCCTGCCACTTCGAATGGAGGGTAACCCTTCACTGTCTCCAGCCAAAATCCTGGCCCTGAAAGAGAAGAGGCAGCAGTCTCACTCTAATGACATCAGGTGAACTCCAGGCAATAAACTGTGAAGGGTTTGGGTTTGGGCATCAGGGGCAGATATCTTAACTGTGTTATCCGTCACACCCTTTCTCTGAGCAGCCTCGGCTTTGGCTTTCACCTGAAGACACGCAGATACTTGTTCAGTCCACACTTTGCACCTCACCCTGAGCTGCAGTCACCACAGACCCCACACCACACTCCCAACTCCCTTATTATTTTGAATACTGCTTACTCTTCTTCTCCATGATTTAACACTCACGACCACAAAGACACCAGCGCCTTCAGCTCACACAAAATTCAGTACTAATTCATCTCCTCGTTAGTCTTATAAGTTCTTTCATGGTTGCACTGGTTTTCCCCCTACTAATGCCTCTTGTCACTGTCTTCAAAATTCTGCATACCTGCTCCATTATCCTAATGAAACAACTCCCTTTGAATTAATCTCGACAGACTTTGTTACGAAGTGATCCAGAAATAAAATTTTAAAGAACCCTGCTAGAAGGTATTAGTGAAATACACTATGTAGAACGGGTATGGATGTGACAACTGCTCCTGTTCTGCAACAGAGGAGTGTGCAGAGGCATGCACGTGACAGGTAACAGTCATTCCCAGTTGCTTCAGTGAATAACATGACTGAGATGAAACATTACTAGAAGAGTGGGATCTTTTCATAAGTTACTACCTTTGCTTCACACCACAGTACCAAAATCAGCTAAGGGTGATCAACTGATGACTACATTCCAAATGCTCAACTTTTTAATTTCATGTACATACAGAGATCACCACAGAAAAGTGTTAATCAAACCTGTCTGGGCCTGCCTGTCTTTTTCTTCAGCAACATGCCTGTAGGGAAATCCCTTGTCTCCTCACCCAGTGTACTCTTTGCAGCTACTGTTTGGTTATGTTTGATTCAGTGATGCAGGTTTTATAAAAACTGTACCTCTTCCAAAAGTCTAAGAGAAACATTATCTCTTCTGACTGGAGGGTGAACCAAAGTTCAGGGCCAAGCTGGCTGTTTCAGCTAGGAGGAAAAAAAGCCTTGTGATGGAGTCTTTGATTTGTTTGCTTTTGTATATTCATTTTGCATGAATATAGATGACTAAAAGAGCAAAGCAAAGAGAGTGAGAATATGATTTTTAACTTGACAGCCTCAGGTTGCCACAGGTTTTCAGTCTCTGCTCAACTCTGCCCAGGACTGTTCAGTGCAAGTGACACAGTGGGATACAGCACACCCTCACCAAGTTCACAGATGCCACCAAGCTGAGTGGTGCAGTTACCACACCTGAGGGATGGGATGCCATCCACAGGGATCTGGACAAGCTCTAAAAGCGGGCCCATGGAAACCTCATGAGGTTCAGCAAGGCCAAGTGCAAGGTGCAGCACCCAGGCTGGGGCAATCTCCAGTATCAGCACAGGCTGGGGGATGAAGGGATTGGGAGCAGCCCTGCCCAGATGGATTTGGGGGTACTGGCCAGCATGGCCAGCAGGTTGAGGGGGGTGATTCTGCCCCTCTGCTCTGATGAGATTCCACACTATTCCACATGGAATAGTACATCCAGCTCTGGAGTCCTCAGTGCAAGGAAGACATGGACCTGTTGGAAGTGGGTCCACAGGAGGGCCACAAAAGCAATCAGAGGGCTGGAACACCTTCCCTAATGGGAAAGGCTGGAAGAGGTCAGGTTGTTCAGCCTGGAGAAGAAAAGGCTCCAGAGAGACCTCACTGCAGCCTTTCAGTACCTAAATGGGGCTTAAAGAAAGATGGGGACAGGCTTTTTAATAAGACCTGTAGTGATGGGATAAGGGGTAACGTTTTTAAACTAAAAGAAGGTAGATTCAGACTACATGTAAGGAAAAAAGTTTTTACAGTGAGATGATGAAATACTGGAGGAAGTTGCCCAAAGAGGTTGTAGATGCTCCATCCCTGGAAACATTCAAGGCCAATTCAAGCAGCAATCAACAGGTTTACTCCCTAAATCCTGCTCTCTCCTAAAAATTCACATGGTGCAATTAGTCTGCACATGTTGCCGAAGACTTTAAGTGAGGTGCAAGTGGGTCAAGAGGGGAGCCATAAAGCCAGCTCCCTAACCAAATGCCACACATGTTAAAGCAGACCCCTAAGAAACAGGTAAATCAAGCAATATCAGTTCTACTCTGGGCTGCAGGTCCTTTGGCTCAAAGAGTATGATCATGGAGCTGTAGGCGAGGATATCTTTAGAATCTTTAGTTTTCGAAAGAAATAGGAATGTTTTTAATAAGTGAAGCAGAAGATAGTATGCTTCACTGCAACCTCAAATTTATCACATACCTAAGAACCAGACCTTCCCTTTTATTTCCAGGGTAATTTCAGTATCTGTGAAAGGTTACAGTTGCTGGAAGAGGTTGAGTCCTGGATTGCATGGGCAGGAGAAGACAGTCACACATTCTAGAGATTTCCTCAGCTAATACAAGAAATTGTTGATATTCACAGTTGTACCTACAACTACTTGAAATATTTACTGATGCCTCCAACAAAACTTTGAAAACACATTCCAGTCACAAGCAATTTCACTTATATAGCAGACTTCAGGGTTGGTTGGTTTGTTGTTTGTTTGGTTTTTTCATTTTCTTTCGTTTTTTTCCTTTATAAATACGGAAACTTGCATTTTAAAAAAACTTCAATACTTAATAGCTCATCTCCTTCTGCTCACATGTCACCTGAAGTCATGATCTTTGGTTTATGGCATAATTAGTTGCTATGGAAATAACATAATCATAGACACAGAGAAAATATTCTAGGTGTGATTTGCAATGCTCTTTATTTAAGCCTGTGCACAAGTAACTTTGCAGAAACCTCATTCCTTTTTACATACTCTCATCTGTATAACTGCTGCCATCACCTCTGCCTGTGCATTCAGACTCACTGCTATTCCTACATGCATGACTCACGCTAAGGGCATTTGCTTCACCCATACTGGAGCATCTGTGTGTTCAAATAGTGCTGAGAGTGTACATACACGCAGAATAGCTGCTGCCAAGTCAGACTAAACAAAATCTCCTCAAAAATTATCTGGTATCAGCCCCCAAAACTGTGCACCACAGAGCTCCCTCACTATTTGTGCTTTCTGGGCTTTTGTCATCCTGTTCTTTGCTAATTATTTCTTTTGTCCAAGAGTAAAAATTTTAGAGTAAGGAGATTCCTTGTTTCCCAGGAAATTCTGCATATTTGAGCCCTGCACAGAGAGGATTATTGCTGCAGATGAAAGGCAAGCAGTGCCAGTCTGCAAATTCCTGAAGAAGCAGAAAGCCCATTTCCCTACTAATGTCCTCAGTAATAAAGAAGGAAAGAGCAGAAATAAAGAACCCATCTGACATGCTGTACAAGAAGAGTTGTAGCCCAAATAAAACTTTTGCTAAGACCTATCTTTGCGGTGTCAGCAGGTCCTAGCAGCACAAATGCAATTTATGTGCTAGTTTTCTTAAAATCAGGTTACTTTCTCCAACCTGAGAGATCAGCTGACGTTCAAAGAAACACCACTTCAAACACACATGTGGTACTCAGGATTTCTGTCAAGTATAAAGTAATCAGGGATGAAAATCTTTAAACTGCACAGCTCTGATGAAAGGAGAAAGTTATTGTGAAAACAGAAGCAGACAAAACAAAACAAGGACTTAAGGATTTAATAATGTTCACTAACTAGTGTCTGCCTTTTAACATCTTTATGGATTTTTTCCTTGGAGACTCAAAATGGATTCTCTTCTTGTCTTGCATCCTTAAAAACAGGATTAAGGTTTTGCACGCATATGAGCATGAAGCAAAGTTCACATAACCATATTTCAGCTCCATCTCCAAAGCAATGAAGGCCCAGAAGCGCTCACTGACCTCACAGGCACCAGAGTGAGCGCTCAGCACATTTGAGAATCAGGTCACAGAGAGCCCATTTCAACTGAATACCCAACCACAGTTTTCACTGCTTTGAGATATTCATGTACTGACATTGTAAGCACACATTAAGTGCTTTCACGAGTGGGACTGGACATAAGCAGGAGAAATGCAGTATTTCAAAAGCTTCAGATCAAGCTGGACTCTGCATGCACTGCTGTAGCAGAAGGAATTCCTCCCTGAGCACATACCTTTGAGGCTGCTCATCCACAGATCTGCTGCCTGGGAGGTGCCTTCAGCCAAAAGAAAGGGGTTTGGAAGGGGGTGAGGAGCTCTCCTACCAACAACTCAGTCAGCAGATGTGAGCAAGTATGCCAAGACCCCAGGGCTGGCCAGAGAAGTGATCTCTGCTGCTGCACTGCTGGGCCTGCACCCTTCTCTTCATAGCCAAAAGTCCTCAATTTGCTCACAGCTCCCTTAGGGCACCCCTTCCAAAATCCAAAGGTGTGTTGGAGAGAGCTTAAAATTTAAAAACTGAAATATAAAAGAGCCTCCAACAAATTAAAAGGGCGTTTGAAAGGGAATAATAAACAAAACCACTATGTGATAATTGTATATTGAGACTAAAATGTAATGAACTTGTACAAAGAAAATGCAAGTGGCCTTATACCTTCTTACATAGATTAGATTAACAGCTATTGTTTCTTTTTTTAATACCATATGGAATCACTAGAGTTTTATCATCCCACATAGTAAAAGTAAACAGCAGTGGATCTCCTATCCTTAACATCTCTGTAACTGTTCAAACAAAAATAAAGGAGCTTCTGATATTAAAGAATTAAAATAATTCTGGGCAGGAGCACAAGCTTTGGCTTTCTGATTTGCTATTCTGAGTATTCATAACAGTGAACAGCCAAAAATAACTTGAGGACTCCTAGCAGCAGACACACGTTTAAATACATATTTGAACAGACAACACATACAAGTAAACAATTTAAAACAATAGGCTAGGATTTACAGTCCTAATAGGCATATTAGTCAGTACAATAGTGATAATGCTTGAAATAAAAATGTTCTTTTGGAATAAAAAGTATCAGAAACCATACACTAGAAACCATATACTCATATTTACTTCTTCACATCACCACAATCCAGCTCTTTTTATATGTCACTGTCAAAATCTGGAAGTAAACTCATGTTCCTAAGGGTACATCTACACACAAAGAAGAGGCACCTGTATTTTAAGGCAGCAAATGTGTCATATCCTTTCTGCAAAACATACCTAAATTCAGTTACCAAAACGTAATACAGAAGCTCTAGTTCAGCAAACTCAATATGTCTAAAAAAAAAACNCATCCCTATTCCCTATTTAACTTTCACCATGGAGGCTTTGTTTGGACAGAAATAAGGATATAACTTAGAGCTTTAGTGATGCAGAATGAAAGATAATCAGTGCCTGAATTAAGAACCTCATTGCAAAGGTATTGCCGAAGTATCTGTTTAGTGTTAAAAGTCATCACCTATTTTACATACTCGCTAAGATTCTGCATTTAATCAACACCAAATTTGTGCCTAAATTGCACCTGAGCATTTTTGTTCAGTGTTTTCTATTAGTCTGTAGTAGGCTTTCAGACATTCCCACTCTGTAAGAAACTTGTCACAGGACCTTTGCAAAATTTAATGCTGCTAAATCTAAGCTCTAGCATACACTAGACTGCTAAAAATGCAAGGTCAACTTCTTCTGCAGTCTGACCTCCAAGCAGTTTGTTTGCTGTGTTATATTTATGAGGATGTTTATGAAGGCAGATTTATACACTAAAAAATTATTCTACATCAAATCACCAAGAAGCCATCCGAAAAGGAGCTTTTCCACAGAAAAAGGATATCTGTTCCATGATGGTTTTCAGAAATGACAGGGAATGCACAAAGAAAAACCAGGCCTTCTGATTTCTGTATTCTGTATTCCTGCCTTTAGTCTGGATTTCTTATCTGATGGGAAAGAAGACCTCCTTAGAAAAATATTTATTTTACTCTTATTTCCAGATATCTGAAGTATATTAAGCTTCTGCATAGCTCTGGTATTGCTAATGATATTTATCTCAAATAACACATGATAATGTGCTTATAAAACTTTAATTAAGATGCTTTATAGCCTTTTATAAGTGTCACCCAAACCTATGCTGTAGGGTAAAGTGTACTTTTAATTTCTATTTGTGATGTTTAGACTGTGCAAAGAGATTCATTACAGTAAAAGCTAGTATTTGTTTTGTAGAAGGCTACACAAATTCCTTGGTCCAAGTCCATCTGGATAAAGCATACAAGTAATTTTTGTTTGCTCCCATTTTGCTTGGAATTCCCATGCAGTCACTAAAAAAAAAAAAATCATTTCTATGAGTGGTCATACTCAGAGGAAGTGGCATTCAATTTTTTTATGCAAGACAGAGGCAGGAGGACTGAGTCCAAGACTCCCTTCACCACTGTGGAATGGGATTTCTTTATTGGTCTGTTTAAGACAGGATAGGTGTGACAAGTATGACAGGACAGATGTGACAGGGCATTAAAGCTCCAAAAACTGGGAGGAAAGAAGGGCTGACATCCCCACCAGAGCTTGCAAGGGCTCCCTGCTGGCCTGCCAGCTCTGTGGGGCAGACAAGCAGTCCCAAAGGCATCCTGGACACCTTTTCCTTCAGACAGGTCTTAGACCCTGTCCTACAGTGAAATGTGTAGCATCTTTCTTGCCTAACAGAACAACAATGGAAAGAATTTCAGAGAAACACGGAAAGAATTTCAAGAGAAACACATCCCTTACAGACAAATTTTTTAAAATGCAACCCCAAAAGAAACCAAATCAGCTCCTCAATAAGCAACTGAAACTAGAAAAATGTCCTTTTGAAATGGGTAGGATTCACAGTGCTGCATGTGGCAGTCTGATGGCAGCTCTGGTCCTGCTAAGAGCCCAGCATAATCCTGGCCTGGCCTTAGGTGCTGCTCCAACAGCAAACTCTGCTAGAAAGGGAACCAAGGCAAAGTTAGCTTTGGCAAGACAGAGGTGAAAACCTGATTTTCCTTCATGGAGTAAGTTACAGACCCTGCAAACTCAAGCCTCTTGCAGCTGGAAGCTGACAGCTTCAGATGAGAGGAATTTATCATTATTATTTTAGTATTAGAGCAGCTCACTGATTGCAGCTTGACAACTCAAGTTAATTAGTTGATGAAGGGTCTGATACACTCTGGCTGGCTCCACATCTGTGGACGATGACACAATCAGTAGAATGAAATCCATACTTAAATGGTCTTTGGTCTTTTTAATCCCAAACTACAGATCACAAAATCTGTGTAACAAAACCTAGAGATCAGAGGAATTACACAAAAGGTTCCCCTTTCCCTGGCCCTCGGGACAGTCTGGTCTCTGCTGCTTAGCGAAGCTCATAAAGAGACAGACTTGACTTCAAAAGCATCCTCTTTTCTTCCTGGACTCCCAGTGGTCCTCAATAATAAGATAACTGGTTTGAGCACAGCCTGGCAATGTTCCCTTATGGCTGCTTTCCCCAGCAGGGAAATACCAAGCTGCAGGCTTTCCTCTGCTCCTGCCAAACACCAGGTGGGATTTACCCACCCTGTCAAAGGGATTATGTCAAGATCATCTGGCCCCACCTATCAATGCTCTGATGCTATTTTGCATCAAACCTTACAATCTGTTTCAATTCTTACCAACTGACAGCTAAAATAGCGTGTGAGGCCATGATGTCCCAAGCTCCTAAGAAATACCAGAGAAGCACAAATGGCAGGGAAATCTGGCTGGAAAGTGATCTGCATGGGGCTGGAGCCACTGAAAGCCACTGAGCAGTGAGAAAGGGGTAGAGCATTGCCTGTTGGGAACAAGAACAGGCTGATGCTGGTGGATAGACCTGGAGCCTCAGACCAGTGGGAGCTACTGTAAAAATTCAGCCAGTCCTCTGCCATACTCCACATGCAACTGCAGAGCATAGCTGTAAATCTCTCCATGGCCTCAGCCTTTAGCAATGAGAAAAGCATTTTTTCCTCTGCCTTTCCTATTCAGATTTTGCACTTTTCAGGGCACAGCCTGCTTTCATCTCTCCTTTTTACTTATCACCTAGAAAGATGAACTGCACTTATAAGTGTTCTCTTAAATCAAAAGCAGGAGAGACAACTGCAAGAATCCCTGGGTGTATCTGAGATGTGGTCAATCAGAGGTTGCTGGAGAGCAATCAAGAGAAAGGAGGTCACTTCCTATAGACAAAGACAATGAAATTCCAAGACCAGCAGCTCTTGTTCCCAGAAATTATGAGCAGAGTATGTAACCCAGCAGTGATCTCACCTGGGCCTTCCCAGTCCTGAAAGGGGCTGCAGAGAAAGGCACACAGTTACGGGCACAGAGCCACTATTTAGGAAGTAAGAGATGTACACAACAAACAGAAGTGGCTGAGCAGGGAACCTGCTCCTGGCATGCTTTAATCTCATTTTAATCATCCACACAAGGACTTTGTCGATGGAGCCTGTATCCCTCTAACAGAAACATTTAAATCCTGGATCACTGCTTGTCTACACTTCCTGAAGTACCATAAAAACACATGAAGATTTTTTTTGTGTATATTATAGGACTGTTTCCTCCCAGTCTGACAGTAGCACAAAGGAATTATCTTCAACAGCTTTCTATGATTTAAGTTTATTTTTTTGACCATGCTGAGTTCTGACAGAAGAGAGGTTCCAGTGAGGGCCATGCTTTATTTTACTTCCACTAGGCTGCTATTGAAAATCTTAGGATGAATCAGGACAGCACAGATGCTGCAATAATGTTTGAGCATTCAGGAGACCTCAAAGACTATTTTTTGATATGACAATCTAAACAAAAAACAAAAACACTTTTCATGTTGACATTAATTTCTATAACATGGCTTTAAAACAAAACAATCCCAAAATTCAATAGAGTGTACCCAGGATGGCAATGCCTCAAAATTTGAAGCAGCATGTTGGCATTTTTCCCAGGGAAAAAAAATATATACCTGTGTATACACACGCTTCTTTTTATTTTTTTTTTTTACAAGATCAATGAAGCTCTGGGGTTTATTCTCACCTCAGTCAGCCAGAGGCAGAGACAGGCTGGTCTGTGCAGTGCATGAACATTTGAGAAGGAGTTTGATTACTTGAACTGTGTGTGTGAGCATCAGAAGCAGTGAACAGCAAGGCTCTCTCAAATCCATGATGCTGAAGCCTTATCCTTCCTACCCAATACAGAGATCTTAATTTGAGGGCTGCCTGTGCTTCCAGGACACAGTTATTAGGCTATAATAAGCAAGCTCCTAAAAGCAGGCTGATGAGATTAAAAGAATCCCCTTGGTCATCCCCAGCCAGTTGTGAACAAATCCCTGCACCAGCAGCAAGGCTGGCTAGGGTTTTTCTGTGGGATCAGGTTACAGAAGCTCCTAATCTTAAATCCTCCACCCAACCTACTGCAATGATGTCTGCAGCTCTGTCTGAGCCAGCCAGAAGTGTGACTCATTTTTTGTGGTAACAGGGAAGAAGAGATGCAGTTCCACACACACCCTTACACACTCCTGAAGAAGCATCTGAATGCTGTCCAAAACTTAATTGCATGGCATGAGAAGCTCTGACAATTAGCTAAGTAGGTTGCTTGATGGCTAGGATTTTAAATAAGGATCTTACAAGGGGGAAACTCTGAACAGGCATTGCTACTGTCATAACATTCTGAGCTGTCATGAAACCACAGGACCAACAAGACAACCATGCAGGCTTCAGAACTGTGACTGAAAAGGAAAGAAAAGACCACGGGAGGAAAGGACCTATTTAACTGCACCTCTACCTCACATCCACCACCAGGACATCATCCCCTCCCAAGAGGGCAGGAACACAGGAGGATTTAGGTCTGCTCCAGACTCCAGGTGACCCCCTTGAAGCAGCAAGAGACCAGAACCACTGCCTGCTCTCACTGGAGCTGGAAGAGGCATTCTCTGTCAAACTGCATCAGAGGTCACAGACAGGTCAGTCCCTGTAGAGATGTCAGCAGGCCCAGCACTTTTGACACCAGCTAGATCCAAAAGTGCACTGCCTCCAAAACTCCCCATGTTTCCACTCCAAACAACCCTGAAGGTTGCTGCTCCTCCATCACTGAAGAGTTTTGGAAAAGGGCTTTAGCTGCTATGCCCCATTTGTGCAGATTCCTCTAATGGCTGCTTGTGGAAATCAGTTTCGTTCATTCAGCCCTCACCTCCTTGGGGTAAGAAAACGATGCTCCCACTTCTTAGATTTCTCACTTTGTGTGCAAAGGAGAGGGACAGAGAGGCAAGGATTTCAGGATAGTAAATACTCAGAGTGAGTTGACAGCAAGCAAATCATCGCTTTGTCGTGTTCATGGCAACAGCTTTTGGCATTGCAGGCAAAAAAACAATTCATTACACAACAAATCAACTACGATCTTGTATTTACAAGACAGACTTTCAGTGCAGCCAATTACTGTACATGCTGTGGTGACTAAAAGTCTTATGCTACCATTTACAGATTATCTATGAGATGACTCAGTTTTATCAGTGTATCTTTTTAATGAAAAAATAATCAGGGAATGTACTAAATAAATAGGGAAGATGGGTTTCAGTGGAAGCTGGGTGCCTGTTTTCCTTCCATGCATGTGAAAATCTGCCTCTCACAAGTATAGTAGAAACATATTTTAGTCACAAAAAACCATTGTTTCAAATATTTGCTTCACAATTTGCTACTCTTCTATGATACATTGGTTGGCAGTTTCTTTTCCCTGACTGGATTATATGCTGGACCTTTCAAAGGTTTCAGGTTGGTTCTGGATGTACACTTACAATGAATATATTTTAACAAGCACGTGTCAGTGTATACACTTTCACAAAAAGCTAGATTCTTAAGATTTTCCCTGATGCCCTGAGAAATGGTTAATTTAAAGGTTTTTATATTTATTTTAAAATTTCTTATTTTGGGGTTGAACTTTGTCAGAGTTGAGTGGCAACTTGCCAGGTCATTTTTCTTCCTTAGAATCAAGATCAAACATCTCTCTAGATAAGAGCATTGAAGCACTGTTCACCTAAACTACATCTGCTTTTAATAGCATATACTAATTAACCTTTGAGTTTCAATACAAATCCCTCAGCATCTCAAGCTCCTCAGTCATGATTCAGATGTGTAAGCAAGATTCTCAGACACTGCAAAACAACTTAACTGCAAGTAAATCAAAAGCACTGGATGTTTACACCAATTGAGAACCCAGCCAACCATCCTAAAATTGCAGAGGCTTCCACTCAGGTAAGCACCAGTGCTGAAGTATTTCTCCCCCATGGATATGCTGCCTTTTTCATTCTTGTTAATGCAGTAAGAAATATCTGCAGCAGTGCTCCTGAACCATGCCCTGGGATTTGCTTAGAATTCTCCCTTTTCTTGAGCAGGGGCTGTTTGCCATTTCAGTTCAGCTCTGTGTGCCAAGGCTCAACTCACAGAGTTGATCTTGCTGGGGCACAGGTGAGATGCCCTTCCCCAAGCTGTCACCACCCTTGCTGCTGGAGAAGCAGCTGCCAGCCCAGCCCCAGCATCTATGAGGGACCCTCACATGTCACAATGCTGGACTCCCTCTTGCTCCTCCATCTGGGAGCACAGCCATGCCCTTTCCCTCTCAAGACAAGCAGCCAGGAAGGGCCAGAAGTCACTTCCCACTGTTACTTGCTACCTGCCAACCCACGCACCAGAGCCAGCTTCATCTGAGAATCTGTCTTTTGCATCTAATTTTCCTTCCAGGCAAAGGGGTAGCACGACACTGCTGCCAAGTATATGTTTAGTTACAGCTTCCCATTGCTGCTGAATATTACAGTTTATTCTGTATCAGGCTGTTCATCACAGCTCTGTTTTATGTTTTTCAAAGTGTTTTGGAAGACATGTGGTCTGCATGAAGACTGCCCAGGACATGGAAATTTCCCTAAAACAGATAAGAGGGGAAGGGAGAATGGCTCCCTAGGGTAAGGACCAACACAGCCATGGCAATGAGAAACCTATTGGGACTTACCAGCTCAGCTAGCCCTTATTCCAAAATTCAAATGTTCTTTTCCTTCTCCCTGTGTGGGCCAATCTAGCACACTGAAGTCAGCGGGAGGTCTACCTGTGAGACTGAAGGGCACATAGGCAAACTTTAAAGAAACTTTTTCATTTAGAAAATAACAAAGTCATCTCCCTGTAGATGTGAAAGAGCCAAATATCAGACATCTGCAGCTGCTTTACTGACAGCTGCCCTTCTATACTGATCCTCTGGTGTTCAAAAACTTTGATGTGCTTCCCGATATGCTGAACAAGAGGATTAGATCTGACCTTTTGAGAAAAGAAGCAAGGGAAAGTTGGGGGTCAGTCTACTTTGCACATAAAACAGTAAAAAGGACTTTGTCCCTAAAAATTACAGAGGGTTTCACAGTAAGCCAGTTCAGCCATTCCACTTCTTACACGATCCTCCAGCGCTGCATACATCATTCAATCCCTGTGCTTCAGTTCTGCTCCCCAGCCCTTTGTTTTTTATACTACCTCTTATCAGCTTCTTGAGGTTTCTAGGTAGCAATGCAACACTGCTGCAGATGGGCATGGCCTGTGACAGTAGCAAGAACAGCATGATGATATTGACACAGAGGAGGTACCCAGCACACACCTGACATATGGTTATGAGCACAGGGACACAAACATCAACTCCTTAACACATAATGTATGCTAAGATGCTTTTTAATGGTGTTAAGGGTATCAAGAAAGAGCTTCTCTACTGTTAATTACCACTGTAACAACTACTAGTCTTCACTGAAGTGTTTTCTGCTTTTACTAGAAGGGCAATTGCATACAGTTAGTCACTCCAATGTTACTTACTCTGTGCTCAGTCATTATCTTGTCTGGATGAAAACTCACTGCAATCAGAACAAGTATTACAACCCATGTGTTGATTTGATTCCTGTGAGACAGGTCTGAAAATGGAGGTCTCCCACATTTTTATTATCTTGGCATTGTCCTGAAGCAGTTCACTAACAGATAGCACTCAGCAGAAGTGAGAGAAAACACCACAGAAATGGGGAAACACAGTATGGACAGGTGGTGATAGTGAAAAGGAATGAGACATGCTGTCATCACATAGGGAGTATTTTAGCTTTGCTTTAAAAAACCCACATACCAAAAGGAACTGCTAGCCACGCAGTCAAAGCCAAGAATTTCATTGGATTTGGGCAAGCAGTACAGAACAGCTTCCTATTTCCAAAACATACAGCTTTTCCAGAGTGGCAGCTACTGCATTCCTATCATGCTGGTGCAAAACCACAGCACTGGAGCCACTTGTCTGAGGTCTGAGTGAATTGCAGAGAGTCTACCCCAAGCCCTGCTCTGTCTTTCCTCTCTCAACATATTCAAGTATGTTTGCAAGAAGGGAAAAAGTTGTTGTTCAGCCACAAGTCTCCACAAAGGAAGGGTTCACTCTTTACAGGTGATAGATATGTACGTTGAAAAGGTGCAAACAAACACCTTTGAAGCCAACCACCCAAATGTTAATAATCAAGTTTAGGGACTTGGCATGCTATTTCAGATGAAGTCAAATAATTCTTTCATAACATCTGCGTGTAGAAGCACAATGCAGTGTAGGAAGGTACAGCAGTACAAACTAATATTCACTAACAAGCTAGCATTTTCCAAAGGCCAAAGGACAGCTCTGCCACAGGGATACAACAAAATACAAGGATATGTCAGGTGGATTTTGGCAGTGGGTGCTATAGCAAGTAAAGTATACATGAAATAAATATCAATAAATGTACCCTCCAGCTGCTCCTTTTACTCTTTCTTTCTAGACACTTAAAAAACAGTATCTTTTTGGCTCACAGAAAGATCTTGTTCCAACCACTTTTTCAAGACATGCTTCATAAATCCTATGTGCAGCATAAATCATACCTTAAAATAAATTATATTTAGAGAAAATTATCTCCAAATGTAGTTGCTTAGTATATGGAGTAAAGCCATCCCTTATATTAAAATTCACATCTGTAATATTTTAGAAGGCATAGTACCAAACAAAGGAACCTCAAACAAGTCCACTTAATGTATCTTTACACAGCCTAAAAAATACTTTTCCCCAATTTTTATTAATTTTTTTTGTTCCAAAGAGCTGAAAAAGCTGAAAGCCTTCACAGCCTCACAGTCCAAGAGCCTTTTATCATATTGCAAAGGTGAGAAATGCACTTCAGTTGGTTTCACCAGCACAACCTACATAAGACAGTCTTTTTAAAAAGTCCTGTAAAAGTCTCTTCAAGAAAGATGCTGCCAGAACCTGAATCAAAGCTGATGGATAGGAATTACTTGATCAAAGCACAAGAACAGAAAAGCATTTTTATTAAATGATCTTATGCTTGAATGTCTTTGTACATTTACTCATTGATCTGGGCTTTAACAACAGCTCTTCCCAAATCTGTTGCTGGTGAGAGACCTTTTGTGTACTGCACTGTGTCACATACCCCACTGCAAGTAACAAAAGCCCTAATCAATAGAAATGCAAGTGGATTTTTGGTGATGAACACAGAGGGTCACTATTTAGTCTTTTTTTATTAAGTTTGTGCATGCAATTTTCTTGATACTCAAGACAGAGTATTGGTCTAAAATGGTCGCCTTACACCGGTGATATTAGGGCAGAAGAGCTGTAATTACTATCTAAATGGGATAAATCATATCAAGTAATGAGGTTCCAGTTTAGATTGCTAATTTAAAAATAACAAACACTGGGGAAAAAGATAGATAATATGCTATTTCTTTACTTCTTTTCTCTTGCCCTTTTATCTATCTCACACCCAAACACTCCCTTCTAAAGTGGGAGCTTCCTGGCTTTCTGGTTCAACACTTTCTCCTAACTTGGAAATTATCCTGAAATACATACTTTATTGCTGATATTCCATATGTTAACTAAACCCAAACCAAAACAAACAGTAAACCCCGAAGTTTTGCCTTCACCCTAGGTCTGTACCAACACAGAAGGCACCATCAGCCTCACACAGAAATTGCACAGGGGCCCTAATCTGTCAGAAGATAAATGAGCAGAAAAGCCAAGTTTCCAAATGCCCTCTGCTGGCACCTGTCAGTATTACTAACAATTCCACCCCGTCCCTAAACTGCAAAGCTGACTCTGAATGGGGATGGTTTGAAGGTACGTACCATGAACAGGCTGCAGGCCCCAGCCATCCTCCTGCCACAGGATCCAGCAGCCAAGTCCCAGCCCTGGATGTGCTGGCTCACAAAACCCAGCGCTGCTGTCACAGGGAGCACCACAGGCATCACCCAAACCCTTCCCACATCCACCCCAGCACTGGGCACAGTACAGCTGTAACAGCATGAACTAAGTGACAGGTGTGTTTTGAGTTAGTTTACCCATTTTCCCCCAAATCAGTGGATTTCCAAGCATGATGGAATGACCACCTTACTTCCAATATCCCTCTTAGTCATCCACTAAGAATTTGAAAAAGTTATTAGGAATTGATACAGACAAAAGCCAGGTTACAGTTCCTTGATATTCTGGCTGTGAATTACTATTCCTTTACTATTACTTTTAAGTGACAGATTGTCACACAGATTGTGTCTGATGATGCTTCAAAGTTATGTTTCACTGCCACGTTAACAACTAAGCCATCGTATCACAACAGACCAACAATTAACAATACAGACTGGGAATACATATCCTGGAGGGATCACTGACTTCCCAAAGGAGATGATTCTGCATTTCCACGGTGGAACTCACAGAAATAGATGCTGATGACATGGTCCTGGCAATAGACACAGCAACAGGGTTGCCTTTTTCATTTTGCACTAGTTTAGCACCTGTACATATGACAGATTTTAATTCTGTCATCCTTTGCCATATTTACACTTAATTGCTTTTTGGATGGGGTAAGGAAAGAATTCTGTTTGGTCTAGAAACCAGCAGGGTACCTTGCTTCCAGAGGGGAAATCAACTTGATCTTCACATTCTGGTCAAGTGGAACCCATGGTCATTAGCATAATGCTAGAAAGACATTTGGGTTTTGACATGGGAAATGCCAGGATGAAAGGGATGGTAGGAGAGGAAGGGCTGTCACTTCAAATACAAACAGCAGCTTACCTTCATTTTGACACTTACAAAATAGACTCCGGAAAATACACCAGTGGTAAAGCAGAATAACATTCTTTAAGGAAGCCTGGAAAACAGCATTTTCTACTCAAACATGCTGCATTGCTGCCTTCCTCTCAGCATGGGGATACCTGGAGCTTTCCAAGCTTTACATCTCTACAAGCAACGTAGGGAGAGTCTTCTAAAGCAGCTCCATGGTATTCTCTTGCTGATGCTCTTCATGGAATTTCAAATCAAACAGACTCAATTTGCTAGAAAGAATATCTTACTCCCCAAAGCCTGTAAATTTACTGTGGGAGCCCCAAAACTCCAGCTGTGCTCTTTCTTTCTTGCTACGAGATTTCAAGGGACTTGCACAGAAATAGCACATTAGAATTTGGGAAATAAACACAGAAATGAAACACAAGTTATATCAAAATGCAGCTGACTCATTTAGTTCCATTTTTTTCTGCAGTGAAACAAAATGGGGGAAAAACTCTCCAATAAAACCTGACACTAAACTCCAGTGCTATGTCTTCAGGACATTTTTCCATAATCTGGTAAGTTGTCTCATATTGGACTCCAAATATTGTGAAGCATTTGTTAGGTATGTCCTGATACTGTGCTTTGTAGAACGATTACTATTGCCCAGAAAATAATGGCTCTAAAATAATTCCTAAGAGAGTAACAACTGTTCTGGATATTAAAAGTATTTCCTAAGCCTTGGGTTAAAAATGAAGGTGTAAAAAAACACTGAAAAAAAATTACACAGAAGATTATCCCTTGGAAACAAAGTTCAAAACCCCAACATACAGTTTAAGACAATGAACATATAACACCATCTTATTTAATTCTGTATCATTTACCACAGTAAATTATTTTCCATGGCTTTGTGGGGAAGGACCTAGGGTTCTGGTGGCTACCACATTAAAAATAACTCAACAGTTGCCTTCAAGAGCACAGATCAGCTGTGCACTGGGTTGTATTAAAAGAAAGGAAGCTGGAAGATCAATGGAAGAGATTAACATGCTCCACTCAGCACTTACAAGATTGTGCCTGCAGTTTGTGGGATCACTTTGGGGCTCCTGGAGGGAGACTAACAGAGGGGCACCAGCATGATTAAGAAACTGAAACATGCCATAAATGAAAGGCTGAAAATTGGGCCTGAGCAATCTTAACAGAGGGTTAAAGGGATGGCATTTCTGGCATCATAAAGACATAAAGAGTCTCTCCAGAGCTGCACAGTAATGAGGAGAGGCAATTGCCATAACTTGTAATAATGAAAATTCTCACTAGGTATCAGGGAGAGGGGGAAAGGAGCAATCACTGGGAGGTAATTCAACACTGAAACAGGGTCACTGAGAGATGGGGAATCTCCATCTCTGGAGATGAAGACAAAATTTAAGATTAGAAAGGCTCTGAGTGACCAACTCAATATAACCTCAAATATGGTCCCCTGCTTAGCAAAGGGATGAGACCAGATGACTTCTACATGTCTTTTCCAACATTACTTTTTCTCCAATTCTATGATCTACAGGGAAGTTAGGGCAGTGTAACAGTCAGAGAACTCAAACAAGCTGCACATCGAGAGAACAACAGGAGTTAAAACACCACAAGAACCACAGCGTTTTGGAAGAAGAGTGTGAAAAGACAACAGGCTGCCTGAGAGATGGGAGATGGGTGTCCCAGATTGCATTCCAAACACTAAATGAGGAATATAGTTTTACTGAGAGTAAGTCACCTGACAGAGAACAAGGGATACTTTGGCAAATCTAACCAGTAGGCAAAAGGCTCCATATAGAGACTTTTTATAAAAATTCTTGGAAACTTGATTACAAATTATAAGAGGCTTGTCACAGAATGGACACAGAGAGTTTAATTATGGCCACACAGACATAGGCTATTTACATAGTTAAACTAAAAAATTAGATACATGGTAGAAAAGCCAAACACACAGAATGCAGGATGAGGGGCCAGGCCCAAAGGATATTGGTCAGATTACAAATGGATGTACTTCACTTGACCTGACACGTATATAAAGCACAAAACTGACAAAGTAAGAAGTATTGTGCACTGATGGCTCTGCAAAAGTATAACTTAAAAATAGCAGAGAAGTAATACTACCATAGATTAGAAAGAGTCATAGAGGAAAAGAAGATATAAGTATCATAGGGTTTTTCAGTCATTTTCACTCCCAAAGCATCTGTAAAGGATGAGACACAGTGACCGTAAGAAATGGAAGAAAGAGAACATTTCGTCACATATTCATCTCTTCTGCTTGATGAGAATAAAGTGATTCAAAACACAAGAAATAGCCATCAGATGTGATTGACCAAGTTCCCAAAATCACAATGACAGATGCTTACAAAGCACTGAAATCTTCTGGAGAAATATCACTAGCACAATACAAAGCGGCATACTTTTTGACCTCAAGTCCTCAAGAAAGTGTCATGGACAGGGCAGCTCTAAAATGCTTTAGAAGGCATTTGAAGTCCTTGATGCTCATCTTTCAGGTAGAAACTAAGCCTTCCCTTCCCTCACTCCTGACCTGTGGCGAAAGAAAACAGAAGTCCGTGTCCAGATCTTCTGTATGCCCTTCATTGGTATAGCCCAACAAGCTTTCAAAGAGAGTTTATTACTGTAATTGCCATCTGACAGATAAAGGCACTGAAGCACAAATAAGGAAAGATGATTCAGTAGAGCAGTGAGAAAGATATGAATGGAGTAAGTCCCTGTATCCCAGCAGCATTGCTTATTCATTAGGTCAACACACATTTTATTGTTCACATTTTTATTATTAGTCTCGATCCACAAAGGACCCAGACTGAAGACAGTTCAACACCAGCTTACCTTTCCAGCTTGCTAAAGTTGCATTTATATTTCATCCAATGCATACTGTTATCTCCCATATGACTGGGCTCTGTCCTCTACACTGATCCTGAAAAGCTTCATAGTAGATAAACAACACTTTATTTTTAGTGGGGTTTGTGTAACACAGGAACCACTTCCACCACACGATGCTCAATTCACATTAATCTGTAGACAGAACTTGAATATCCCTCTTCATTTGGCTTAGACTCCCAGCAATGGCAGGAGAAGGAGAGAAATTTATACAGCTATGTTTCTTGTGACTAGCAGGAATTACTAGCAGGAAATGCTTTCATGAGCAGGTAATAACAGAAAGCAGCCTAAGCAAACACTATCACTGTAACAAGCAGGAGGCATTTTAACATACCTGTAAACTCATCTTATAATTGCACTGAAAGCTGAACTTGCAGTGATTGCAATAAAGATCTTCTTGTTCACAGCCTATGCGTCTACTGCATCCTCACTGATTAAAGAATGTAAATCAAGGGAAACGTACGACTTCTGGAAATAGATGCTGAGCTACATATTAGTTTACAGAGTTGCACAGAATTCATGCCCAAAATGACAAAGGAAATTAATACGGTGTTATTTCTGACTTCTGCCACTAAGTAAAGAAGCAGATCTGCCAGGCAAGGGTGAAATACTGTGCATGTGCTGCCTATGACAAGAACTTTCTGGTGCTAATACTTGGTGCACAGCTACTCCCATTAAAAAGCCAAACAGAGCCCTAGGATCTGCACAAAAGCATGTTCCAAAGTATAATGTATCTGGCTACATGTTAGAGCAACTATTGATCTAAAAATCCATATAACATAGGCAGTGTGCTTTGCTCCAGCATTTTCCTCCCAACAAACATTTCTCCGTGTGGCATCAAGAGAGGGTCTGCAGCCATTTCCCCCAAGCCAGTGTTCCCAGGGGAAACAAATGTGACTGGGAAGGTACTGCAGCTAGACAACATGCTCCCATTCCTTGGCAAGCACAAAACAAGTGTTTTCAAATTCATCAGAAACAGTTTGATTTGTCTTAGGCAACTTGCTATCTTGCTCCTCTGTCCAGCTGCTTTGAATCTATTGCTCTTGAAAGGCAATATATTGATACCCCTGACTTTGATTTAACAATGTACTGAGGCAGTTCCCCCAGCCCAGCAGTGCCAAACGATCCCAGCTAACAGGAAATTATTGATACTGCCACCTAACTTAGCACTGCAGTGCCATTTACTCAAAGTCCTGCTATCCTGTGTGTCTACAACATCTGCAAGTACAGGCAACCACAGAAGGAAGCTCCTACTCAATGATCTGTCTGCTAAATTGCCTACAACTTGGTTTATAACAATCCCTGTCGGAAGAGTAAGCTTCATTCAGTTTGATACAGCCACTGGTGTACCTGCTAAAGCTGCCATACACAAAGCCTGATTATATTGGAGAATTTCATTAGGTGAACACCTGATTCACTACAACCAGCTAGAAACCACTAAATTCATTTCATATCCTTGAAGACACATCAAATCCAACAACTGATTTGCAGTGGCTTCAAAGCAGCTGAAGTAAAAGACTCGGTATTTCATTACCAGCTGCCTAAGCCCATGCATTTCCATCTCTGGCCACACAGCCTTTACTTTGAACTGCACAAATAGATTAAGGTCATTGTCAAAACAATTGGACAATGTCACCCTGGATGAGTTAACAGACACAGCAAGTAAGGAGTGGCTGTATGGGAGAACAGCAGCGAGTTACTAAAGGACAAAGCAAACTGTCCTTCACAAAGGTGAAAATGCCTGATTTTTCAATGCTAAGAACCCCAGTGGTCTGAGATATTTTAGGCAGACACTGACCAAATGGACAGCATTAAAACTACCTCAGTGCCTGCTGCAGTGAAACAGAACAGCACATTGCATAGGCCAGCCAGCACAGCTCTGAGCAGCAACCATTACTGCTGTACATTAAAACATGCCAAATGGACCCAGTGCCTTATACAAGAAATCTGGCTGGTTTTACACATTTGGTTTTGTGCCAAATTAGAAAATTATCTGCCAGAGCAGATTTTAACAAAGAGAATTGTGACTGCCTATGACCCTTGGTCTGTTCTTGGGTTAGGGTCTCCTACACGACATTTTTGAGTGAAAATCCCAGCCCTTGTGCATCTGAGGATTCTTCTCCCACAGAGACAAGGAAATCATAGCCCAGCCACAAACTGGTACAGAAAAACACAACAGCAACAACAACAACAACAACAACAACAACAACCAACAACAACAACAACGCTGTTAGGTGGCCAAAGCACAAAGAAGTACAGAAGCAAGATCTGCTTTAATCAATTAGCAATTTCATGCCCTCTATATGCCCGGTACATGCACATAAATAAAGTGTCCGTGAACATGATGCCCTCCCAAAGTTCAGCAACAGCCAGACTTTAGAGTGCGCAGAGAGATTTTCACCCAGGTCTGAGCATCAGGAAGATGCAGCCAGCAGCTGTGGTGCTATAAACCACTCTCCTTGTTGAACCCTGCTGCTGTCCATCACACCCCATGCAGCCATCAGAACCCCTCCACATTCCTCCACATCCAGTTTTATCCCTTCATCTGCTGCTTTATACCTACAGCAGTGGGTGAGGGCAGAGTGACCTCTTCATAACATCAAACCAGCTAACGCGTTTATTAAATTGAAATTCTGGAGAAAACTTTGGAAGCTCTCTTAAAATGGCCAAAAAACAAAAAGATATGTTTCTTTCTGCTCGGGGAGGTCAGGGGCTGGGAGGGACAGGACCAGACTGGCAGGACCACTTGAAGTGTCCAGGAAATTCAGTAAGCCACAGAGAGTGAGAGCAGAAAGTTCTCCTGGTCTGCAGAACTGGTGATGGAAGTGCAGGGGAAAAGGGAACCAACACACTGCTGTTGGAGAGAGAGACGAGAGGCAGCAGCTTAGTTTGCAGGTAAAGAGAATGAAGAGGGACTGTGCAAGTTGTAAACAGGCCCATGAGGGACAGAGGGAGATTCTCATGGGAGATTTCAGTCCTCTCTGCAGAAAGACAAACACAAAAATACTTGGACCAAAGAACCACACCCACAAGGCTGATACCAATTTAGCTTAGCACATGGCTTTGTTGATTCTGCCCAAGTATTTTCTGTTTGATGACAGACTGAATTGCTGCTCACTGAACCAGGATTATCTCCCCCATGCATTACCAGCCTGGCAATCAGAAGGGAACCTGGCAAACTTGACTAAGATCAAGGACAAAGTAATATTCTTTCTGAGGCCTGCTGCCAAGCAACAGGGCTGCCTGCCTGCCAGCAGCAGCACTTACATCGGGGACATGCTACAGGAGCTGCTCTCTCTCACAGCAGGTAAGCGTGTGTCACCTTGGGGCAGCCCATCTGCTCCCTTCACCACTTGATGGACATGGAGCAGGATGCAGGAGGGGCACACCAGGAGTTAAGAAAATAGCTTTTTGGCTCATCTCTGCCATCAGCTCTCAGTCATGCACTCTTGAGTGCTGGCAGCTTCAAGATACAAGGCACCAGTTGGCCTGATAACATGCTCTCCCCACCCTGCTGCTCCAAGCAGCCACCTCCCATGCTGTAAATAAGGCAGCATTAAGCTCCCAAGGAAACCAGAGCTCCTTGGTACTGCTGACTGTGATTTTCCAGTTCAGGCAAAGAGGGCAGACCGAGTTGGGTCAGATTCCGTAGGAGATCTGATGAAGTACAATTACGAGGATTGCTCCCAGGACTCCTCAAGAGCTGACAGCACAATGGCTTAGCCATTATGCTCCAAGCTCACTACAAGTCACGTCATAAGATTACACTGCTGTTCACCACCCCAAAGTGGTTTATTCAAGTACTGCTGTGTGATAGTCTAATGGTGTTTTCCTTTGGTGCTGCACTGAGGAAAACATCTGGAGAGGGTGCAGGAGGGTGAAAAAGCCAGACAGTTCCATCTACATAACAAACCATGGTTGAAATTTCACACAAGAGCTCCTTGATACCTGCTCTGTGGGCTCTGATGGTAGAAAAACAAACTTGCCAGAGTCCTCACTCCCATGCTTCCACAGGCTAAGGCCCAAACTGTTCTTCACTACTTAGGAAACTTGCTGCTGCCGAGACAGTCGACACTTGAGTACCAAATAAACTTCTTTCCAGACTGGGTTATATATTCAAGGATATTGTGCAAAAGAGCAGAAAGTTTTCCTCTAACACTCCTAACATTTCTGGCTTCTTTCCCACAACCTTTAGCATCTTCTTCAGCTTGTGGGGAAAAGGGAATCATACTCCTGTTCCCTCAAAGCAGGTAGTCTAGAGCAGCACCCCAGCTCAAAGTTGATATCTCCCTTAATATTCCTTTAATCCCGTCCATGGTAGTTTTGCTACAGAGACCTCATCAATGCTGGGTTTGCATGCACAACCAATTTGCCTTCTACATCCTCTTTTCTGGCAAACCCAACTATTAAAAGGCAGTATTCTTCATACCCACCCACAGCACGTAGCTTGAGAGATTTTAGCTTGGAAACTACAGTAAATTTTAAATTGTACTTCTAAGTGATGGCAGAACATTTTAGCAGCTGCTTTCTGGCCCTGCCCTCATTCCTCACTTCTTGCTTCCCATTTCCACTTGTCTCATTCCACTAGAGTGTTTTGGACTCTTTGCTGATAGTTCAGATGGGGGAATCAAATCAAGTTTTAATCAAATCACTAGAGGTAGACCCATTTGACAGCTTCCGCAGGCAGGCACTCTTGTGGCAAAAGCCACCAGTGCATGAAACTCACATATGCTATGCCAAAGCTGGAGTAGGAATGCAATACAACCACCAGGTACTCTCACCAGAAGACTGCTAACTATACTGTGCAGATAATCTTACTATTTATAATGCTAGTTCATCACAAGAGACACTAAACTGGAGGAAAAGAGAGGGTTGGTACAGAAAATCTCCCAGAATCCCAAGGTCGGTGCCTTTTTTCTGTAGGCATGACACAATCATTGGATTATTTCTTGGAAAAATAGACTTCTCCTTGCGTTATGCGAGTAGCTCTTGGCATAGCTGTCCTGAGAAGTACTCTCTCTTCCAGCTGTTCTCTGGATCCTCAGATAAGTGAGGTCACCTCCTGGGGTTAGCCAAGGGGTACAAAACCTACAGGTGGCCAAGAGGCACCAACCATACACAACAATGTGGAAGAATAAGCAGTTTGGTGCTGAGCCCAGACAGCATAGTAATCACAAAGAGAAGTTCACTTTTCTGAAGGTCCAAATCTTTCTGGTAAGCCTGAAGAAAGAAAGTTGTTCTCACACGACAAAAACTTTAAAGCAGGTCCCACATGGAAACTGTCACACAAGAACATATTTTTAGTTTCAGGCAAAAGCCCAACAGCTTCTCTGTGCTCACGCAAGATGCATTTTTAGAACTACAGCAGGGTCATAACAATAGTCTATCTAGTCCAAACTTGACACTGGGGATGCCTTCCCCACTTAGGGAGAGGTGGTATTATGCAACTGCATTTCTAAGGACTTCATTTTCCAAAGAACTGAGCACTGACAGAAATTACTGTCTCTCTCTGACATCCACAAAAATTTTACTGCTAACTTTAATGCAGAAAGAGTTTCAACAACAATGGGTGCCCTTAAAAATTCCACCTGGAAAGATTTGTTACAGAAATATGAATACTGGCATAAATGAATAAACGAATTTCAGTTCAGTCTGAACTGAAATATGCAGGTGCAAGCACCAGAAGAAACAGGGCAGGGTGTTTAAAAAGGGCCTGTATTGCTAATGAACACCACACCAAGGCTGTGGCAGTGTCACATCCACCATTCCTATCTTCCTTAGCCCATGAGGAAAACAAGTTATGGGCAATAACCTGGCCTCCAATTTATGGAAGATGAAGTAAGCAAGGATCTTCAGGAAAGCATAGCTCTGCAACTGCTGCTGATCCCAAAGGGCACAAAAACATGCTTGTTACATCAGGAAGAACCCCAGAAACTTCACATCTGGCATCCTTTGTCCTGTGCATCACATACAACTGATCCTTGCCAAATCCACTCTCCTAGAGCTTTGGGGATATGGGTATGTCTGTACAAGTAAGCAGATCAACAAAATATACAACAAAATTAGCATCAGCAGGTAAAATCAGCTTATTTGAAGATCTTTTTGAAATGAACACTACTCTCCCCTTCCAGAAGACGTCACACTGTATTTTGTTATGCTGATTTTCCTACTCACAATTTCTGTGTGACCAAGCTTCTAACTGTAGCAGCAGAAAAACTCACTTAAGTTTCCTCCAAAAATTAAAACTCATTCTGCTTGTCCATCCTGTATTTAGAGCACCTCACCATTCTCAGAGTTGCTCAGACCTCAGCCTCCCTGCTGGTTATCCTACGTGGAAAGCTTCTGCATCAAAAGCTACAGTGACACTTCATAGGAATTCCTGTTTTTTCACAGCTCAGATAGTAAGGACTGAACATTCAGTCCAAGGAGGTTAACAGGATAGACTATTGCATGACAACTGACAATCTACTTATATTAATATTCATCATATTACCACCAGGGTTGCAACTTTAATAAAAAGGAGATTTTCTCTCCTTGAAGGGAAAGAGAAATGCTTCCAAAGCTAATAGTATTTTAGGCATCTTAAAGTAAATTTAAAGTAAATTTTATAGGAAGGCTCTGGTGCCAACATGTCTCTCTTGTTCTTTACTTGTGATAAAATAGAAATTACAGTAGGACAGTTAATGAGCCACTTATATAGGCCACACAAACAAGAGATGCTGAAGTACCAAACTTTTTAGTCTCTAAGTCTGCTGAAGAAAATAGCTTTACAATTCATGCACATTAAAAAAAAAAAAAAAAATCTACAGTAAAGGACAGACCAGACACTGAAATTCCAATGTGCAATAGGCTGTCTGTAAGATATAAGGCATCTCCCAGCCTCTGCTAACAGGGAGCAAAGAAATTGTATCCAGCTTGTGTTGGAATGATACATTTCCTCCTCCCACTTTCTTTTCCTGACAAGATTACTTACCCTGGGATGAAGGGAGAAGAGAAGCATGTGGCAGTGATGCATACAGTCCTGTTCTGTGATAAGCAGAGGCTGCAAACCCACCAGGCTGAATCCTGCCAAACATATGCTCATGTGAACTACATTATGGGGCTTCTGTTGGTTGAGTTGTTTATTTAAATAATGCCAGGGAACTGAATTTACATCTCCTAACTCTACTTTACTTCCTGCATTCTAAATTGTTTATGCTACATTATTTGGCCTTAAGATTCCATTTAGAAGGAAAAGAAAGCTCTCCAAACTGTCAGTATTCACATGCAATCTAATGTAGGGGACAAAAAGAAACTCAATGAGAATCTCATCAATAATTTGTGGCATATATAACACTTGAAAAGATTAACTTCTTTAAAGGTCAGATTCTACCAGTGGATGGATAAAACCTGTCCTACCTTGTGGATGAATTTACCATTAAGAATGCTGTTACTTGCCTTAATGAGACACCCCTGACATTTGACACTTGTGAAAAGGTATTAAGACATTGATCTTTTTTAAGTTCAATCCAGTCATTAATAGAACTTGGGGGAAAAATGGTATATACATGCACAAACAAATGCTACTCAACACAAGACCAACATTTGAAGCTCTAGGCCTTCATAAATAATGCTCCACTTCCAGCAAATGGTGATTTGTCACTTCTTGGTCCTTCGCAAAGAAAAAGAAAAAAAAAAATGCTCTCTTACTTATGTCCTTTATGTAAAACAAAAGTTTGAGTTCAGACTCCCGGAATCAAAATCCCAGCTATAGGCCATTTCAGAAAACAAAACAACAAATACTATTAAGCACCTCAATCTACTTAAAAACACAAAGAAATAAGTCAAGGTTTAGTCTACAGGGGATTCTATATTTCAAACACAGCCAGGACTTGGCCACAAAAAGGAAAATACAACTTGTCTAAAATATTGAACAAATGAGAATACAAATCTTTGTTTCATAAATCCAAGTTACTGTCTTGATAGACCTTTCACTTTAGGGTACAAAAAGAAAAATCAATAAACCAAACAATTTCCATAGCTATTACACACACTTCCCAATTTCAAATAGGACCAGGAAAGGTTATACAAAGGACACAGGAAAGAATATTGCACTTGCTTTACCACAGAATTTAGAAAAAGTTTGGTTATGAACAGCAACTAAAATGGGTTACAGGATTTAAATCTGATGCCCTGAGACTATTTTGTTTCCTAACTCAGCGGTGGCCTTGCACAGAGAGTGTGGCAGAATTGCAAGGTGATGCTGCTTACATATTTTCCATGAAGCCCAATCTATTAATCATGTGGTTTATTAATTCCATCATACTGCAAGTCCTGGGGTCTTAATTTTATCACTGTAAACACACCTGAGCTCTTTTGTCCCATGAATGCTTTTGAGATCTCACCATTCCATGGTCACTTTTGTCCTACTATTCAGTTTGAGCTGTTCTCTGCTTGGCATCCTCCAAGCTACCAAGCACTGCTATTCTGCCACCATGTGTGTTAGCTCATGCTCAGCTCCTCAGATGTTTGACTGCTGTTGTCTTCTGTGCATAAAAGTGTGGAGGTAAGGAAAAGGGACCTCAGCTGTCCTTTCCATCACACAGATGCTTCTTAGGTGTGTGGCTGCATGGAGAGAGAGAAGGATACAGCCTCCCAGGTCCTAAACTTGTGTCCTCCTTAGAATTAGGATCTCTCCTGGTTTTGAGCACTGTACACTTCTGATCAAAGGGACTGACTGTGTATTGCCTGCCTACATTCACACATACTTGGTCATTCCTCATTTCCATGCCTGTTGATCGCATCTATTCCTAGCAATCTGTTGTCATTAATTCTATTATTGTCTGTGTTGTTCCATTTTCTTTTCCTGTAGATTAGCTCTGTGCTAATGTTTCCATCCTCTTGTGTCATAAAGCATCCTTTCTTAGTCATCTGTCATTTTAGCACTAGTACATGTGCTCCTGGAGTTTGCTTACTACAGCTCCAGGCTCCCTCCTCCAAAACCTGGCTCCTTCCTACCCAGCTATACATACACAAACTCACGATTTCCACTGGTCTCCTGACTAGGTTTGTCAGCAAAAGTTCAGACAGGCCAAATCTCAGCACATCTTGCTGCTTAGCAGTTAGTAGGCACCAGCAGCTACAGGTAGGAAAGCCAAAAACTTGGTGGGGTGGGCTGGTACAGCTGCCCAGCACAATCTGTGAAGCAGCATGCACTGCTTTTAAAGCTGCCTGCCAAGGGAAGGGTGCAAATGTCCAGCCTCTGCTCATGGCATGACTAAGTTGGCAGCATTTCAACTGGAAAAAATCCCTCCTCGCTTCTCAACCCTGTCCTTCCTGAAAGTGCATTCCATATCACCTGCCAGATGGCCCTCTTCACACTGAACTTGTGCTCCCATCTCCTGCTGAGACAAGGTGTCCCACATTTGCTCCCCATCACAAGCCAGGGAGGGCACTCCTGTTTTCTTACACTGAATACTCCACAAAGTAGAGTTGAGAAGTCCACCTTTCCAGCATGTTTGTCAGCATAGCCTCTTCCCCCTCCCACAGAGAACACAGCTCTTGACATCACCTCCCACAGCAATAAAAAAGGCTTTAGCATTTCCCAGCAATCACATTAACTTTGAAGAATTGTCTGGCAGTGGCACCTGCTGCTAAGGATACAGATGTACAGGATGAACTAAAAGGCATTTCTCCACGAAGCAGATGATATCACTGCAGATACATCACCGTACAAATAAGTATTTTTCCTCTCATCTGACCAATGATTTTAGCTTTGGCAAAGGCATCAATGTAATAGCTTTGGGGGAAAAACAACTTCAAATAAATTTTGCAGAAATCCTAGCAGTAAAATAAGAACATAAGGAAGAATTTTTATGCTCCACTGAGAGAAGCTGTGCTTCATTATGAGTGGAATTTTGGTGTATTTAAAACGTAATTAAATATAGCTCCAGGAAAACAAACAAACAAACAAAAAAAGCCAGCCTGACATGTAGTTCATAGTAAGAACTCGAGTATCCTTACAGCTGAGTTCTGCTCTGTGCATACCAGCCTTTTCTAATGGAAACACATACACATTCATGTTATTAGTTCAATACTGGGAAGGCAAATTCTTCTACAGGGAAATTCCATTTCAGCAAAGCAGATAAAAATTCAGAAGGAATTAGCATGCGCTAAGTATGAGATCCAGAAGAAAAATCTCCCATTCCATTTTGGACTTCGGAAATAACTACAGTAGAATAGACCTTAGAATATTCATCATAAGGTGGATCCAACACCCAGTTTATAAGAGCATATTGCTCACTTCCACAAGGACTATAAAGGGACCTAAATGGGCTGCACAAAAATGCTGTTATTATTACTATTGTTATTATTACTGTTAACCATCAGGGTGAAAACCATAAAAGGTCAGTTATTCAGTTCCTTGTCTGACTTTTTCGGCTGCTCAGAATATACAAAACAAGTGCAAAGCTGCTATCAAAACAAATTAGTGATTTTTCATCATCTGGCATTTTCTGTTCCAGCCAGCATCATTCTGGTGTAGATGGTCCAAAATGGATATATATTGCCAAGGGCAGGAATAGGGCAAGGAGAGCCAGGTCAGGTACAGGAGGTTGTGCTGTTCAGGTGTGTTGAGTCAATTAGTCTGTGATGAGATCCATTCCAGTTACTAATTCCAAAAGCATTAATTTAAATTAGTCCACAGGCTGCTCTAAGTACTGCAAAGGACAAGAATTCCTCTTCTGGCTTTATCAGTTCTGGCTATAGTCATACTACCTGATCACATCCAAGGGTCTTCCTTTCCAAATCTTCTGCAGGATGTACACTAGGACTGGACTTCTATGTGGCTCATAAGGACATTTGTGCTTATATTAAACAGGATTTAAAGTTTATTTCTGCAGTAGGAATGAAATCAACGACTAAATGAGAGCCTTCTAGTCCGTGCAGTGTTAGACAATATCCAGATTTGTTGAGTCAATGTTTTGGTAATTTTTGTCATACCTACAAAGTACAGCCTTTTTGAAAATGTTACAGCTTTTTATTTCAAAATACTTAGAAAATTATTTAGGGCCCAGCTGCAGTGAAATCTGCTGAAGAAATGTTGAAGTCCTTCCTTCTTTTTTCAGTCTCAATTTGAGGAATCTTTTTTCAGGGTCTGTAGATTATGGATATCTACAAGACATGCTCAGGATGTTTTTGCTTTGTCTTTGGCATTAACAAAACAGAGCAGAGGATCATGATAATAACTCGGCATTAAAAATGTTTTGAGGATTTGGCAAGTATACAATTTTTCTACTTGAAATAATGATTTCCAACCATTACTAGAGGCTAAGTACAGCTGCTCTACAATCCAGCCGACCTTCCAAGGACTCTTGCTTCCTATAGCCTTGTTCCAGACCTGTAAAGGTATTTTTAGTCTCTTAATAAAAGAGCAAGGTAGTACAAAACCTCTCCAAATCTCAACACCATTCTTTTTTGCTCACTCATCAAGGCATTGTGCTCTAGAACTAGAAGACAATCTAGAAGATGGATTTTGTTGGTCTAAGGACTATTTATGTGGACATTATCCTGCCTGATTTCCATTTGGTTATGAATCTGCACACTGCCTGTCAGGAATGCTCTCTCTAGCAGTGTGCTCCAGCAGGTTGACCCCTCAGACCCTATTCTGTAACAAGCTGAGCACGACCAGAGGGGCTTGGCTCTCGTTATGGCCTTTTCTGCCCTTGCATTCTTTTGTCAGACAGCCTCTGCCATATTACTCAATATTCCTCAGTCAACACTTTGAATTGCTTGCCCCACAGGTAAAATTCATTGCTTACTCCTGTCAACACAGTGGCTTTAGCATTGACAGAGGAAAGGCAGAAAAGCACCAAGAGTCTGCTGCTTGCATGCCACCTCCTGGCATATCAATCCCACGGAGCCATGTCCTCACAGCACATAATCCTAACAGAATGGGAGCACAACAGCTACAGAAACTGCGGGTCTGGCACACCTCTCTTATGAGAAAACACAGAGGGAGCTGGGCCTGTTTAGAGAAAAGAAGATTGAGGGGAGACCTCATTAATGCATATAAATATTTCAAAGGCAGGTGCCATGTGGATGGTGCCAGACTCTTTTTGGTGCTGCCCAGCAACAGGATAAGGAGCAATGGCCATAAACTAAAACACAAGAAGTTTCACCTCAACACAAGGAAGAACATCTTTACACTAAGGGTGGCAGAGCACTGGAACAGGCTGTCCAGGGCAATTGTGCAGTCTCCCTCTATGGAGATATTCAAAACCCACCTGGAAAGTTCCTGTGTCACCTGCTCTGGGGGACACTGCCTTGGCAGTGGGTTTGGACTGGATGATCTCCAGAGCTCCCTTCCAACCCTAATGATTCTGTGATTTTGTGAAATTATTTAAGGATCATTCATAGTATCATCCTGCTAAAGACAGGGCAATTTTGCAAGTGAAAAAAATTGACACATAGCATTTATGTAGATTTTATCTACCTTGCTCACATACCTCATGGCTATTTGCAGTTCCTCCTGTAAGCCATGCCAAGCTTTGTACTCAGAAATTTCTCTCATGATGGGGCTTCCTAAGTTATCCATACAAGACAAGACTTGATACTTCACAGCACAGTTCTGGCTGGAAATAATCTAGTAAGCAAATGCCCTGAAATTCCCAGCGAAGACATGAGAATGCCCAGTGAGTGGGAATGAATTTTTGCTGCCTCTTCCCATTCCATCTCAGCTGCTCCACTGCACTTCTCGGACTGAAGTGGGAGTGCTGACAGGATAATTCTCAGATGGAAACAGAAGTCATCTCGGTCAGGGCTCTTCTCAGATCCTGACAGGCAAAAGGCTATTTTAAATGTGCTGATTATCAGGCATGTGGAGGCCACCACAGGCTGTGCACTACAGACTGGAGAAAGAGAAAACCCTCCTTCAATAAATTTTGGACTCAGCTCTCCCTTCAAACTCTGACAGACACCACTTGCAAGTGCCAAGAGTATAAGAACAGGGCACAAACTTAGAAATAGCCTCCATGGTATCCAGACTCCAGCAACATGTGTCTTGAGAAATTCTCAAGCTAGAACTGGTATATTTATGTTTAAATGCTTTTGACAGATCTGCAGGCATAATATTGTGTAATTGCTTTTGGAACCCAACACATCCAACAGCAGTAAGTTCCTCAGGTTAACCAAACACTGTGTGAAAAAGTCTTTCCCTGTTCAGCATTTATCACCTGGCAGTGTGAGTGGTTGTCCTACAGTTTTTGTAGTGTGAGAAACTGAGGCAACCAAACATTCCTGACTCACATTTCCATGTTGTCTGTGACTGCCAAAAGGCTACACGTGCACCCAACCCTTCCCCCTGCCCAGCTACTCCTATCTGTAATAGCATCAGCCTCAGTTGCAGGAACAGGTTCTCAGAGAGACACTGAGCTCAGTGTCTGCTGCAGAGGATTAAGGACATCAGTTTCCAACTCAAAGCATATAATCATGCAGGATTATAGAATCAGAATTGGGAGGGACTCGAAAAGACCACACAAATGACAGCAGAACAGATTGCACCTATGTCACCCCAGTCAAATATTCCATCACTTAACAAACCTGAGTCTTCTGTGACTGAAGCCTATTACTTCTTACCCTACATCTACAGAGAAGAGCTATTCCCTGCCTCTTTCCAGCAACCATTTACACATTTGCAAAATGTTGTTAAATATCCTTACCCATCTCTTCTTAACCGAAGAACTCCAAGTCACAAAATCTTCACCTGAGATTTTATTTTGACCTCAATCATTCCCACTGCACTCAAATCAAATTGTCCAGTTGGTCCCCATCTTTCAACTGTAGCTCCCAAAATCTGAAGTATATGCCAGCTGAGACTATACTTAGTGTAAAGGAGATAGATCATTTCACAGTGTACAGGAGATAGATCGTTTCACAGGTTTCACAAGTGGTATGTTTTGGTTTTGCATTGCAAGATCGCTTTGCCTCTTGAAGCAACACAGCATTTGGGACCTAATTTCACCTTGTGGAGCACAATAAACCCCAGATCTTCTCTTCGTAGGCCTATTTGTATTTGTGCAGTTGATTGTTTTTGAAGTGAAATATATTGCATTTATCCATTTATTTCAGGCTGTATCTCCAGTTTGTCAACATCACTTTGGCTACCAAATACATCTTCACTCTTTCCTGCTCCCTCAAAACATCAGATCAGAACTGAACAGTAGCTGTAACAAAGTACATGAGGATGAAAAAACTTTCAAATTCGAAAAGAGTATTTTTTAAATTGAGCTATGAATCAAGGTCTGAACTACCTTCAAAATAGTTCCTTCTTAATATCACAGGTGCAGCTCATCTCTAATGAGGTTTCACAGAATAATTAAACCCAGACAGCTTGGGCAAACATCCAAATCTTCAGTTATTCACCTTATCTAACAACTCTGGCAAATAGTTGGAAGTGTTGTAATTCCTAACACAAAGAGCACACAATATCTGGGACTACTGACTGAATATTTGAGATACTTCTCATTGCTTTATCCGCAGTAGGCAAAAATAGCATTAAATAAAGTGCTGCAGTTAGGAAATACTTTTTCGTGCTCTTGTTATTTTAAGCAGCTCTGCTATTGGTACAATTATACCAACAGTTCTGCCGTGTCACTTCTTTAAAATACCCATTCAACTATTTATGTGCAGTGCTGATGGCTAACCTAGGCCCTGCAAAATATTTCTAACTCTTACTGAACCTCCCAAAAGGGGAGCATACAGTGAGGCCAGCACACAGAACACAGGTAGCCAGGACTAAAGCATTTGTTCTTGTCCTCAGACTTCATACAACTCCTGGAATATACTTTTAACCATCTACAGTCCATATGCACCCTCTTCAAAAGGGCTTTATTGACAAGAACACAAAACTTTCAGAAATGGAATGGGCCTCCCAAGAGTGGTGCACTGGTCATTCATCTGGGCAGCTCTGAAGGGGCAAAGATGGCACTAGCATTTACATTTGTGATAAATAGATTTTATTCCTGTGATAACTCTGTTATAAATTCATCCTCATTATACAGACTGGGAACTGAAAAGCAAGGAGATGAGGTGACTGAATTCCATCTGCAAGTCTGCAACAGAATCTAGGTCCTGCACCCAAGCCCAGTGCTTTCCACACTAAGATGTGCCAAGAAAAATAAAACAAGATAGATTTTTAAACTCCTTATGTTTGCTACTCAACCTATAACTGAACCTAACACCTCACTAACTTAGCTTACAGCACGGAATTACTTCGACTTACTCAGTTTTACTCCCGATCTTAGAGCAATATGCTTCTCACTTTCCAAAGTTGTTATTCCAAGTGAGATTTGCCAAATTCACTTCAGTTATGTTACAGATCAGCCCCACAATGTGGGAGTGCATGAGAAAACAGTATCCTCTACTCTGAGTATCAGCAATGTTCAGGGAAATAAGCTGTGCCACCACACTGGAAATGAAGAAAATGAGCTGCCTATAGCTTTGGCAGTTGGATTGCTACAGCAATACCACCAGCCCCCATGTCCATGATAAGCTAACAGAAGCCCATCCAGCAGTACGTGGGCACAGCACAGCTGCAGGTGCCTGTGTCACATGCAAAGTGCCAGCAGAGCAGAAGGCAGGTGCCTGCCAGTGCTCCAGGCACGCAGGGGCAGCAAGAGCAGAAGCACAGAGTGCCAGACAAATGTGTGTGGCTGCACCCTGGGGCCCAGAAAGGGAGCAGATGAATGCACTTGAGCACTGTGGCCGACTGTGAGGTTACCATGTGTGCCTTTGCACCATTTTGCCCCGGGCACTGATGGAACAGACAGTCTGCATACACGGCTGGTGTGGCTACTTCCAGCAGCACGGAATCTAGCAACTCACTCTGGAAGGAGGATCACACAGTTGTTTAATTCACAGGGCACAGCAAAATCCACAGGAACATCTATTCCTCGAGATCCTACTAGCAATAGCCTGGAGCAAAACATACCTGAAATGTCTCAGGGACAAAAAAAAAAAAAAAATAAAAAAAAAACCACCCCAAAAAAAATAGGGTTAAAAAGTTTGGTAGTTTTAAAGTAACACTTTCAACACAAAGTCCTGACTCTAAGTACAAAATTCTCTCTCATGAAATTACACCATGTTTTAAACAGCTGAGAATAATAATTTCAATTCTTTCGAAATGCAATTTAAACCTGCATAGCTTTCATGAAGCCTTAAAGAGATCTTTGAGTTAAGCAGCCATGTTTTACATAGTTTTATAAAGCACTCTTGGAGAAGGGTTTCAAAGGACTAGTATTTACATATCTAAATTCTCAGGAATGTCCAGGCTGGAAAATTTCTGGAAAAAAAAAATGCCATGAAAAATCAAGGACAAACATTCACACAAAACAGTGCTCAGGTGGGGATGAGCAGCACGCCCTTCCAATCACAATATATCATCCCAGGTCTCTGCAAGCTTGCAAGGTGTGAAGCTACAAGTCTCTGAGCAGCTGAATTCACACACAACAGACACTTTTTAGAAGTTGCCTTTGGTTGAGCGGCAAATTTTGCACGGCTCAGTAGATCTTTAATTACTCCCACTCAAGTAACTACACTCCTACTGGAAATCAAAACATGAATGTACGATACCTTGCTGGGAGTGTACAAGCAACACAGGTCCTTCCCAGAGTATCAGCGGAGCTGGGCTCGCCCTCATCTCAGCCAGCTGCTCCCCTCGGGGTGTCTGCACCGCTCTCGCAGTTGGTCTCGCACACACCGAGAGCTGAGCCCTGATTCATGATTTCAGGCTCCAGCCATGGAATGCAGCCATTGAAAACCCAGAACTATTTTTACCCCTGAGCAGCCACAGCGTTTCTGCCCCATAAAGACTGCTGAAGCTGATGCCTTGCCCTGCACACACACCCACCCTGAACCTAACCTGCTAAGATGCATGGTTCCCTGGCATTTAGAGGGGTTTTTAACTGCGCAGTTGCTACCAACAGGACAAAGCAGCTCAGCCCCTGGCATTATTGTCAGCCCTCAGAAGTCAGACATTTGATCCCAGTTGTCAAAATTAGAAATTCCTCAGAAACGCTTTGCTCTGGGAGATAAGATTAGCTCAGAGCAATGACTGTCTATATGGTTTGTCTTGTACACCACCAACCCCAGCCTGCATTTAAAAGTATGTGCTCACATCTTCAGCTGACAGGCTGCAGACACATATAAAAATCATTACGTGTTGAACAAGATCACGATGTACTTCAAGAAAAATCAAAAGGTCAGGCAATCCCAAAAAATCCCAACAGATCAAAATGGCTTTTTATATACAGCATTCAGAAATATAGAATTGTCTTGCATAAAAAAATTAGCAATAAATCAAAGGCAGACACCTGAACTAAATTTTCAAGATTACCACCTGACCACCCGAAACTTCACAACTCTGCTGTCTTGAGCCTACAGGATTCTACAGGTGTACTTCAGAAATAAAAAATACTGGAGGTATAAACAACAATAAAAAGCAACTAATTGTTTTTTAACATAATCAACTATTATCAACACATTATATAACCACTTTAGCAGAGAACAGTCCACAAGTGCATAGCTGGACATACATAAGAGGTCCAAATACCTGAGAACCAGCAGACTCATTCACTGAACTTGCTCATATTTTGCTCTAGACAATGAAAAATAACTGTAGGCATTTCTCAGAAATATGTGGTTGAAACACAAGAGAAACAAGGCAAAACTGACAGACCTACTGAGAACAGTCAATTATTAGTACTTAGCCTGTGGAAGCACATGAAGGTTGAGGTAAGAATCAACAATATCACATCACAGAAAATGGTCCCTGCCACCTGGAGTTTCAAGGACCATATAAAAAATAGGCATGCAAAGGGTGAGACTGCCAAGTACATAGGAAGACAGTTACGGCCACCAACAAGCAGCAGATGTCATAATCAACCAAGCTTCCTAATGAGTTTGGGGCAGCACCCCCTCTGTAAGGTCCCTTCAAAAGGCAGCTGCAATGGAAGCTACAGTACAGACATATACTAAGAGTAACCTTAATGCTACGTGCAACTTAAAGACAAATTTCATGACCAGATACACCCAAAGCTGGGGCAGTTGGTATTCTGGAGATACTCCATTTATCTCCAACAAGTAATGTAATAATTACTCAGGAAATTCTAGAAGGCCACAGTGGAACACAGAGTTTTTACTCAGATTATACAGAAACCCTAATCAGCACTGCACATAAAACTAACTAAAAATCGCCTGCCTCCCTGGCCACATGACCACCCTCGATGTCACGTGGCCCCACCTCCCAGGCCACATGGCCCCCTATGGCATAAAGTGGCTCTGTCTCCTGCCGCATCATTCTGTCATCACGTGGCCCCGCCCCCATGTCATCCCATCCTCATGTCACCCCACCTGCCGGCATGGGAGTCGCCATATTTGTCCCCTATCATATGACTGCTGGGGCTGCCATATTTGTCACCTATCCCAAAACTACATGGGGGCCACCATATTTGTCCCCTATCATATGACTGCTGGGGCTGCCATATTTGTCCCCTATCATCTGACTTCCTGCAGGCCGCCATCTTGGTGCCATATCACAGAATGACAGGATTATTTCACATGACTCACAACTGACTGCCTCTAGCATCACACGGACTGATTCTGCAACTCTGAAGGATCTGTCCCCTTTAAGCAAGGCCCTGCACTGGGAATCCAACCTCGGCTGTTTCATACTCACAGAGAGACTACTGAAAAAGCGTAGGTGGAGAGTGCAAGGAGAACAGCAATGAAGGACACCTCTTGGGGAACAAGAAAGCTAAAATTAGAGTGTGTAAAAGACAATGAAACATGTCTTAAAGTGGGCCAGATCTGACATCAACGGCCTAAAGCCCAGAGAAGGTTAAAGGAGGAATACAAGCTTATAACATCCAGAAGGCTGAGCCACTTTAACATAGTGCTGGGGGAAATAAAGCAGAAGAAATGCTGTTGCTGTGAATTAATCTCTCTGTGAGAGATTATTCTCAGTGAATAGCGTCCTGCTATTTCTGCAATGAGCTGACTCTCCAGAAGTCCCTTTCATTTGCAGTGAACACCAGAAACTCTATCAGGTACAAAAAGCCAGAAGAGAATAAGTCTAGCTAACAAACCCCCTGTGCAAGTAACTTCACAGTTTTTATCACTTTTCACCTAAGAATCAGGAAGTACGTATTTCCTACCTGTTAAATTATTACCAGTTCAAGGACAGTGCCTCAAATCATTGGCTCTCACAAGTAAGAGAAAGTGAAAAAGACTAGTATAAAATCCATTCCTTTTCAGCAGAATATTTAAAGTTCTCCTTTCATACTACCAAACAGAATTCAAAAGGAAGGGAAAACCATGCACTAATACAAACCCAAGGTTGTCTGATAATACCTTCTGCTTTGAATACCTTATTCAGCAAACTTCAAGCTTTTTGAAAACCAGAGGGTGAAGAGTCAAGATAACCTCCATGACTTTTTAACCTGGCTGCTTTGGAGGCTGCTAACACCAGACAGGAAATTATTCACCATTCTCCCAGCTGAACTCACTGGTTCATACAGTAATGTTGAGGGATGATCAGAGAAGTGTCTAAAACAAGGAGTAGCAATATGAGGCCATCTGTGAGGGCCTCAACATTTGCTGCTTTGTTTCTAAATGAAGAGTTTAAAATAGTTATTTAAATATTTGCCACTTTGGAAGGCAAGCTTTTCCCTTCTGTACTCAATTTTATGCCTGGCTTGGAATGGAATCAATGGTGAAATAGAAAAAGGAAAAAACCCTACAGAAACAATTTCTCAGTATCAAAAGAGAAATCACAAAAAGTATTGCAGCAGTCTCCATGACAATTACCAGAGAGGCTTTATATATGAGAAAGGAGGATGAGGAGGAAATATATTAAAAAATTAGCAATTTAAGATGTCAAATTCCAACAGGTTTTAAAGTTTTTGTTCTTCCAGAAAAAACATAATACTCATCTCACTTTTGAGGATTAGCATCATGCAAGGCACCTTTTATGACGTTTTCAGGCATCATGAAGAAATCCTAAATCACTTTTTCAGATCTACTTTTAAAGATCCTATATGCTTATAGGACAAGAACTTTAATGAAACTATCCATCATTGGTGTTAAACAGTCCATGCAACTGAAGACCAACAGAAAAAATATCTGAAACCAATTCATCAACTTTATAGTTTCAATTTTCAGGGAGAACATCAAATTATTATAAATAGCAGTCATAATGCAGAAACTCAGAGGCATCTTCAGGTCTTTCTGCTACTCTTCAAGAAGTACACCCAGGCTGTGGATCCTGCTTAAACAGAAAGTGAGAGGAATGACCTGACAGCTGAAATAGCTGCTGCCACTTTGCAGCACTGCTCTGATGCAACTGCAGAAGGAGGGGAAAGGAAGAGATTCCTAAAGAGGAGATCTATTTCTAGTTTAGATCCCAAGCTAAGTGCCTGGCAAGCCTTTTGCACTTGCATGCAGACAGAAACCAAACTCGAAAAGACACCCACAAAAACACATTTCTTTCCTCTTCTTCAGCAGCCTCGAGAGCTAGTCATCCTAAATAGTTATTATTGCTATTCATCCAAAATGCAGGGGCATGAGAAGGACAAACATCCATGCAGCTACTGTGAGCCAGGTTTGCAATCACAGTGCAGGACAGCTGCTAACTTCAGGCTTAATTTGTGTTCATGTCATTGCAGCATCATGCCTAGAACAGAAGTCTTACCCACCTCACAGAGATGCTTACAGAATCAGCCTCACTTGGGAGGCAGAGGCCTCAAACTGATCCACCTGCACTGATGCAAGCCCGGATTGCTCATGTGGAAAAGCTCAAAGTGTGATATTTGTACTTAATCCTGTTCCAAAGAGGAGAACTGAAAGCAGTATCTCTGAGCCTCTGCTTTGGGCTTGCACTAATGTAGACATTTTGCTTGCTGGCATGTAAGCAGTCAGAATACTCAATTATCCCTGTATGTCTTATTTCTTTTACTATTTCCTAAGCATTTGCTCTGAGCTACTGCTGGAAAAGGATGCTGTGCTAGTGTTGCTCTGTCTCACAACTGCCTTCCTGCATGAACTCAAGACCTTACAACACAGCTATTTAATCTACATCTGAATGTTCTGCCAAAAAGAGGTACAGCTATTGAAACTGAATGTGCTTGTAATATTAAAGGCACTCATTTTGGTTACAAAACATTGTCCATCAATGAAGTTGGAGGGCGTGTGGTGATGTTGTATATGCTGTTCACAGGAAAGCTTAATTCTACTTGCAACAGAAACACCAAATCCCCTGCAACAATCAAATGTCAAACCAACAACAGAAATTGCCATTTTAAATTCAGTACTGCAGCCCACCTCCCATGTATTTACCTTTAATTTTGGCTTTTTTTTTTTAACATGCTATTTGTCAGATAATGTGAAATGCATCAAATCAAGGGTTTCTTTCAGAAATTCTTCTATATGGTTTCAGATTCTTTCTTAGATCACAGCTTGGTTTTTCCCCCCTCTTTATCATTATTTTTCTGATCCCCTGTTTTTATTTCACGTTCCCACATCAGAAGCTAAAATGTCATCAAACTCTGTAAAAATATATATACAGATAAGAAATGTCATAGCACCTACTGAACAATATAATAATCTCCTGTGTTACCACATTCATGTAACTGCTCCTGGCTCCTTAGAACACAAATTGGGAGGAAATGCAGGACCAAATATAATCATAGCCAGACAGTAACGCAAATGTTCAGCTTTCAAACTTTTCTAAATGGAATCACACACACATCATTCAACAGAAAATGGAATTTTAAAACCCTCTTCTTCCTCAGGTAATTCAATTTTGAATTGTGCATATTAAAATGTTATTTAGCTGGTGTGACTTATAGCAGGTGCCTTCCTTATGATAAAGTCCTCTTTTATAAGTAGCAATAGCTATGCAAAAATATTTTTCAGCACTTCCAGGCTTTCCAGAGAGGAAGACTAAGAAAGCAACACATTTTTCAAATTTGTGAGTATCAGCCATTGATTCAGTGCAGCATTTCCATGCTTCAACTGTTCCTCAAGTAAATCCAGCAGAATATTTCATATTTACCCAAGGCTGCCACACACCTGGAAGTCCTAACCATATCCAGCATGCACAGCAAGAACGGCAGCATCCAGTTAGCCCTGTATTTTTCAGAGCAGGCTAGAAGACTGAAGACAGCTGTTGCTGTGCTAGCTCACAGCTGCACTTTTTTGTGGGTTCTCAGCTATGATGCTAAAAACCAGGACAGCAAACACCCTCTATTCTGACCAAAGGGCACCAGAATGGTGCATGATGTTCTTTTCTGTGAAAGCTGAATGATTTATGTACGGTGTAGACACAGGGATCAATAACTGAAGCTCTGATCAAAGGAGACAGCCGAGCCTTGATTAATCACAGCAGGTTATCTTTTATGTGATAGATCAAATCTGGAAAGGGCATGTCTCTAAGAGGATAGGCTGGACCCTGCCAGTTCCTCAGCAGCATGCAGTGCAACCTTACTACCCAAGAAAGAAATCTGAGAGGCATATCCAGCATTCAGCAGGCTCTGCAGAAGTCTGATCACCTGGAGGTGGGATTCAAGACAGAGTCAGTAGCAGACAGGGCAGGTGATCAGACAGGCAGCTGCCACCTGGTGCCTGGAAAAGAGCAGTTGGTAGGAGAGAGAGGTATTGAAAGGAATACCTGATGGCTGTCAACACTGCCCACAGCCCACACAGTTACAGGGCATGGCAGCCTCACCTAGACACACACTGTAACTACCAGCAGAAGAGCAACTTAAATGCTGCTTATTCTGACATGTACGTACGTTCATGCTCTTGTCTCCTGAGTGTTTACCAACTGCACCAAAGTGTTCTTAGGAGACAATTTCTGAAAGTGCTCATATCATAATTACTCTCCACTGCTTTCCCCCCCCTCCTCAAGTTTACTGGTTCTCAGAGAGTCCTTGTATCAGCTGATTGATAAAACATAACAGTCCTCCCTGTAAATCTTTAGACCATCAGTGCTACCAAAACACAAAGACTAAGGTGTTAGTAGCAAACACTATTACAGACATAGGGATCCCAGAGGCATCATATACCGAGCTTGCTTATAAGCTTTGGAAAAGCCACTGACTATCAGGCAATAAAACACACGTCCAATTTCTTTAGCTTGTGCAGTCATACACCTTCTCTGCAAAAAACACATGATTTTTACAGTAGTTCAGAAAATATTTTATTAGGACTATCATTATCATTCTTTCTTCATAAAAGTAATCTATACAGAAGGCTATTGATTCAGAAAGGCACTTCAGGATGTATTTAACTAAGCCACCAAATAGCCTCATCTCACACACAACCCTGAAAAACGAGATGAAAATTCAGGGAGCTCTCTATTGCTGTCTGATACGGCTGTGCTGCATTCTTTTGCCATCTGAGATACTCAGAGATGAACAGCAGGTATTTCCTGGTACACTGACTAATTGCAAATGAGAATGGTCCTCTAGACCTAGTTGGTCTTTTTAGCATGAGATAAACAAGCAACCTCAATCAAGTATTAGCAGTCTGGTGTTTCTGGGGTGTCCTCCATACTCAGCAACATGCTCTCTACAGTTACAGTTTTTGTGCAGTTCTTGGCTTCAGGATAAATTAATAGTTATTTTCCTTTTACTTCAGAATACACAAAAATGAGAAGAAAGTAATATTCCTGCAGGTCAGCAGAACTTCTAAACATGCATCTCCTTCCACTTACAAGGCCCCTAGGAATCAGTGAAAAATACTGAGGAGTGTTCAGCCTCTGTTCTGGAGAAATAAGAAACAGAATTGACACTTAATGAAAGTTGGAGCCATCCAGTGTTCAAGTTCCTCCTACAATCTGAAACTGGAGCTACAGAGAGGCAAATGTACTTTCCTGCTGTGTGGATCACAAATGAACAGCATTAGTCACTTTACTGATTGGAATAAAATATTTCTGTACATTCTCTCAGCTACCATTGTTCTACCATTATCACACAGGCTGGTATTTAAATTTTCCCTGAGTTCCTTGGCATCTACAAAGATCTGTCAAATGTAACTTCTGGCCATGCTTCACAGTTCAGGATTAACCCATGCATGTTTGATTCCTTCTAAACACTACTTTTTTCCTAAGAGTAGTAACTTGCATCAATGATGCATCATTATGCTCAGGCTTGAGGAATTGTAGATTTTCCCAGCCCCAGCCACTTCTGTGGAACATCAAGGATGAGGAGGAGTCAGCCTGTGTATTTACTGGCCACGAGCATTGTTAGGCTCACATAATGTGCATCACACTAGCAAGTGAATTTAGCAATCCACAGCCATAAACTGGTTCAAGTGTTTCTTGAGAGAGTTTGACACATAGAAAGATGACAACAAATGAGCACAGCAGCAACGTCAAGGTAGTGAGTAAAGAATGTGAGCGTATTTCATAAACACTGCCTACTTTTTCCTCTGGCACTGATCCAGACTGACTGTCAAGATTTTCTATTAAGCCTTTACAACTCTAAGATCTGACTGTGCTGGAAATAACCCAATGGAATGCATCAGAAAATTGTTAAGCCATAATAATTTTAACTACGAACATCGTATTTATGACAGCCCCACCATTTTCATTACAACTCTGGCAAACATAGAAAGCTTTTTACTCTCCATTTAACAGCTATTTTTGTCAAGGCCAGGGCTGCTATTAATACTACAGTATAGGAGCCTCTGGCTGAATTTTAATCAGAAGTAGTCTCTCTTTCAGTTTAGGCAGAAGTGGTGTGATGTACCAGTTTGTCTGTCTGCTGCTCCTGCTGCCAGTGTACAGAGGGCATCCATCTTCATCCAGAAGAGCGGGACAAGGAAACAGCATTCTATCAGTGGCATTGGATTCCAGGTTTTCTCTCAAAGCAACAGACTATCTAACCAGGTGAAGGAATCTGGAGAAACCAATACAGCAATCCCTGACTAATGTGATACATTTGCTACAAAAAAAAAAAAAAAGACTAGGTATCTAGGTGGAACTTGAGGTGCTGCTGAAGCCCCTGTTGCTGGCTGTCTGTAATTTCCTACATGCAACTGGCCATTTGAACCATGTCTCTCAACCCAGAGATCCAGCTGACAACCAGAGCACATAGTTTTAAGGTTTCCAGAGTCTGAGCTTGTTAATTACAGTAGACACTCCGGTATCCCTGCTGGGGATAGGGTCCCCTTAAGTGACAGTATATGGCTTTAGATGTATGCAGCACACAAAAGATTGCTCCTGCATAGTAAACAAAACTCAAAATTAAATATTTTTAGAGGAAATAGGAAAGCCAACTGGAACAGCAGTTGTTGATTCTGCCTAGCTAGAAATTATTGGTGACATTTATGGTTAAGGCATCAGATGAGTCATCTTTGTTTCAATCTGCCTCTCTCAATTACTTCATTCCCTTTCTCATGCTCTTCAGTGGCTCCTTGTAGCAGCATCGTAATAGTATATCCATGGGTGATGTGCATACACCATACAGCCTGCCTAACACACACACAATGCGATGATCATAGACTCATAGAATGGTTTGGATTGCAAGAGACTTTAAAGATCAGCTAGTCCCAGCCCCCTGTCACAGGTAGGGACATCATTCACTAGACCCAGGATGCTCAGAGCTCCATCCAGCCTGGCCTTGAACACTGACGGGGNCTCTAATCATCTTGGTGGCCCCATCTAGACTTGCTCCAACACGTCCATGTCCTTTCTGTGCTGGACCTCAGAGCTGGATGCAGTGCTCTACACAAGCTCTCAGCAGAGCAGAGCACAGCAGAGGGGCAGAATCCCCTCCCTGGATCTGCTGGCCACACTGCTGCTGATGCAGTCCAGAACACTGTTGGCTTTCTGGGCTGCAAGTGCACATTGCTGGGTCATGTCAGCCTCCTGTCCACCAGCAATAATTCTCCAGGAGAAACCACTGCTTCTTTAACTTCTGCTAAGCTGGTCCAGGTTCTCCAGCTTAAGCAATATTTAGCTAACAGATTCCCAGTTCCATCCTACTGCTAACTTCACATCCACCTCCAAAAAGAGAGCACAAACCTTCTCTAATGCATGGGGTGCACTGGCTTCTTGCTCCACAAACATGACAGCAGCAGGGGCCATCCAGCAGGAATACATGAAGAACCAGCTCCCTCAGAATGCAAGCTTCCCATTTTTTTATTCCCACAAACAGTAAAAATCATTGCTAAATAGAGAAAAATGGTCAGAGTTCTGGATTAAATATAGCCTAGTATGTAATTAGCAAAGCAAGGGAAAGCATTCAAAACCAAATGTATTCAAATCAGCTCAGCCACCTCCCAGCAATGTTCAAGAAAGAGCTACACAGAGCAAGGCCTGGCCTTATTTTCAGCATAGATGATTCCAAGGCTCCTCATGCTTCTAGAAGTGCAAATTTCTCTTGACAGCCACAAATTCATTTAAAGAATGATGACAATTAGAGAAACGTAATCTGTCACACTGCATAGTTTTATTTTACTCAATAATGCACTGATATATATACACATACAAGAATGTGAAGCATATTTTGACATTTAAACTATCCTAGCTTGTCTGTGCCACACAGCCCAAGCTGTCAGGAGAAATGTGGGAGTGCTGCAAAGTTTTGAGATAACAACAACTTCTAATTAAATGATGAAGTTGAATTTTTACCAAATTAGCATGCACAGCTTCTCTCACACAAACACAAAAATGAAAAACATTTGGCTAACACTCATTTTTCTGGCCAGTCACTTCCCCAAAGCTGCAACTTTGACTGCTGCAAGTTTTTCCTCTCTAGAACATCAGTCCTTTTTAGAGACTAAAGCACCAGTCCGAGATTCAGATGATTATGTTTCAAACCCTGGCTCTGACACATTTAACTAACACCAACTCTGCTTCCAATCTAATCTATAAAGTCAGGATAACCCTTCTTCTTAAACTTTGTGAATAGGGTAGGATATCTTGGATACCAGAAATTATCTTTGGCAGCACATGGCTCTCTGGAGGTCAATTTTACCATCCACAAAGAGTAACTGACACTTTATGAAGGTGCCTGGGCTTCTGTTGGTGTCCAGTGATGCTCACTCTCCTTTACTTTCGAAAATAACCATCATAAGTGGCTGGTTCTAATCTTAAGAATTATCATTATTACTAACCCTAGCAAACTTGCATGAAACTTCTGTAGGAGGAAGCTGAATCTTTCTTTCAAGATACATTCCCCATGGATACAAGACTGAGGAGGAACATAGTTCTGCAATGTGGATGAGAGACCATGCACTCCAAACACATTTCTTTAACTGGAAGCATGATGTGCCAGATGACAATGTCATGTGAGGAACATTTAAGAAGGAACATGTGAAGAGCATCAAGGTAATCCCATGCCCTGTCCAACTGCAAGAATATAATGGCTGTCCCCCACAGAGAGTATCTTCAGGACCCTGCACAGCTATGGACTTTCCAGCCCCTGCAATGGGAACGAGATAAATATTGCTAGTTGTGAATATGAGTGACTATTCATGTCAGCTAACATCATCTCTGGTAGCAGCTTAGTTAATGGGAGAAGTAAAAACAATCCTTCAGGTTATTTGCTACATACATATTTCACAGAGGCAGAGAAGAGAGAAAAGTTGTTGCTCCCTCCCTTTGCTCTTTCTCTCCTTTCCTTACCTCTTTTGTATCACTTATCTTGAGAACAGCTGGTCACATAAATAAATAAGAGCGAGGTCAAAGCTGGTACAAAAAGATTGATTTGACCTAGAAATGTTCTGAGAAATACTGTGTAAACAAGATGCCTGTGGAAAGTACGAGGGAAGAACAAAGACATAATGGCTTTTTTCCATAGGGACACCTACAAGGAAAACATTTTCTTTGCCTTCCCTATCTTTCCCCTCATTCTGAAAACCATCAGTGTGATGCACATCTTGATACTAAAAGGGTGAACAAACAGTACACTTCAATCCCAAGAGATTGTCAGCATTCAGAATAAAGAAGAGTCACAACCACACCAAATACATGGTTTCTGGGGGACTGATTTCACCTCATAAAGGAAAAAATACTTTATCCAAAGCAATTCTCTCCAGGAATTTATACAGACATTGTCAACTCCTGCAGCTTCACCCACATAATACAGAAGTTTGGTCCCAGAGGATTCTGTGGGGTGGTTGGGGTACTTTCAAAGATCTCACTTACTGATACTCACACCTTGTAATGACACAAAAATAGTTTGGGTTTCAAGCCACGTTACAAGAGAGGTGCAGGGATTAGGTTTCAAATGCATCCTTCAGTATTTGTAATAAACTGACTCCTGAATTAGGTGGCTTAAAAGGTTTTGGATGCTGGCAGAAACCCCCTAGAGGAATTAAAATAGCACTGTAGGAAACTGATCTGTCAGTTGTTCTGCTGTCTCTAAGGGCAGCCTTAGTTCCTGCTCCTTCATTAACTTCCCTGTACTGCAATTTAGCACCTTAACTACACACATGTAAAGGTTTTGTGGGACCACATGATGAACTGAGTCAGTTAAAGATCAAAAGATACTTTCACTTTCTGCCATGTTTCTGACTCTCCATCATTTTGATGCTCTAGTTTCACAGTGCAGCCCCATTTACAGTCCCACTGACACAACAAGGAGGGCAGCAAACCCCAGTGTAGGGCAGGTGAGTGCTCAGGTTGGCCTCTTTGCCCATACTGGTATTTGTCACAGCTTTCAAAATTCCAAGTTGTCTGAAGCCACCTGAATACAGGGACAGTTTTGTAAATCAGGAGTCTCAGTCTGACCTGCAGTGAGTGATTTCATCCTGTGGAAAACCATAGGGCATTTTCAGGAGAGGAGATCTGCACCTTATAAATTCTACAGCCAGAGAAGGTAAAACTTAGAAAATGTGGGAGACCAGAACATTCCTTTGAATGGTCTGGCTCAGACCCAGAGACCTGAAAACACCTGGAGTTTTGATCTTAGCCCTTGGGACCGGCTGCCGACGCTGAGAGAAGAATTACAAGCCACAAAAGTTTAAATAGTGTAGAAATAAAGTAGCTGTAGGATGAAATTTAAAAATGTACAGGGGGG
>VZTT01000036.1:116150-146426 GCA_013400855.1 Buphagus erythrorhynchus
GGACCTGCGGTGCTGCCGGACTCGACCTTGTAAGATAAGAAAATAATAAACCAAATTCCTGAGACCGTGAACTGATTCTTCAGTCTGCATCATTACAGAAGACAGAGAGACCTAGAGCTGGGAAAGATTTTTCCTGGATCTTGGGGTCAAACTGACCTCGGGTTCCCACAAGAAAAGGTCTGGACAATGATGGCAAGTGTGTCCAGAAGTCTCTCCTAGTCACTCTTTAAGCTAGCAGAAAGCAACAAAGCTCTCTTTTGGCAGCCTTGGTTTGTCTCACAGCAAATGAAGAGACAAGCACCCATAGAGGGATGGGGTGGGTTTGTTTTGACACTGGCCTTTGTTATGTGCAGCAATATGGAAGTGCAAGATAAGGGTTTCTGCTAGCCAGAGTACACTGCCCTCGAAGCACAAGTGTAAGTCCCACTCCTGCTCACAGGAGCTGAACACAGTCACTGCATTTCCAGAGGTGTTTAAACACTTGCCATCTACTTGTCCTCAGGGACAGCCCATTAGAGCATTCACTTGGACAAAGTAAAAAGGAACAGAAACACAGGTGCTAATTACCTGAAACCACTCACATTACACCATCATTCAACAAGCCTCTGTCCATGTCTGTATCAATGAAATGCCTCAGTTGGTCCACCTGAACACAGCAAGCTGACTGTATTAAGAGGTGATGAAAATTTTAGTTAAATCTACCCAAAACATACTCTTAAAAGGACCATAGCAGCAAAATAAGTGAACTTACTTGTACCAGTGATACAGCAGAAGGGAGTGCAAAACTGGCTGAGGAAACCCAGGGCCCTGTGTCTCTTGAGGCACAGGACAAGCATTCTCAGCTGAGGCATGAACACATGTCTCAGATACCAGAGAAGCATGGAGTAATTCCTGGATGGTTAAGAGCTTCATGAGGCATTTGCAGCAGCTCACTCTGTCCCATGCAATATCTGATGCATGACATCAGGAAGACACTGCTCTCACCCTGCTTTAGCCCTCAGGATTTCAGGCACATGTCCATCATGCCTTCCAAATGCCAGAACAAACAACTTTCAAATGCACCCAGAGTTGGACATACATTGACTCAAACAGATCACGAAAAGTAGTCAAACTTAAAGGGCCAAATTCTTGTTAAATGTACATTATAGACCACAGAGTTACATGACTGGTCCAACTGTCTCAGTCACAGTTCAGGTCATTAATTTTCTCGTTCAAGGGATCATTTATTGATGATCGCGCAAAAAAGGAATCCTGCTGTAACCAACTCTGTTTATGAGGGTGATCTCCTTGATATCAGATCTCCCTTGCAACCATCTCTCCTCGTCCTCTTCCCTATACAAATGAATTTCAAGTCTGCTTTGGTCCCTCCCATCTTGAAAAACTCATGCCAAAACACATCAGCCATTCTGAGATGACCACGATAATAATTTAGAATTCCTTTCCAAAAAAGCCAGTCTATAAACATCTGGTTTATACTCTTACAGTCAATGGGAAGTACTTTTAACAGTAACTCTACAGCCTCTTAGTCAGGCTCTTCAGTAGTTTTGGTCATGCTCCTGCTGTTATGCTGTTTCTCTCCATGGCATTCTCTGCATCCTCCTCCTGGCTCCCTGAGTGCTACCTCAGTGTGTCTCTTCTGCTGGACTCTCCTCATGCTTCACACTTCAGTTTCCTTTTGTAGTTTCACTAGCTTCTGTCCTTTCTGTTTCTTCTCTTTCCCTTCCACATTTCTTCTCATTTGCAAACACAATTTCAGCTTGCCTGATGACTTCCAAAACACCACACCGTCTGTTCAAATGGAAATTTCAGCTTCTTTTCTCATATTTTTATGTGTGTGTTTAGCAATTACCACAAACTCATCATTACTAAAGCAGGCATCTTAATTTTCTTCCGAAGACTCTCCTGCCCATTATCTTCTTTCCTTATGACTTCTGAACAATAACCATCTTCCTATTGCATCAGCCCATAACTTGAATATCATCTTCATTTTGGAGCTAGCTCTTGATTCTTGATTCTTGTATCTAAGCTGCCTTAGCCTGGCAGATGGTTTCCACATAGTGTCGCTAATAGGCCATCCTTAGCATCCTGTCATCTGCAGAGATAAAACTCTCTTGACAGATTCAATCTTGTTCCACAGTTATTTATCCAAACTACTGCTTTAAAGGCCATTTTCCTAGACCATCCCTTTGGCAATGTTATTACTTTTATGCAAGCCTCTGCTCATTCCCTTCTCTCTTTCACATGAATAATAAGTTACATCTACAGTTCTTACATTTTCCACAGTTTACCCACAGGTCTCACCTCTTCTTCAATATCAAAAGATCAATTCTGTTGCAGCCCCAGGGATTCTATCAGCTCTAGTCCAGAGTCTGAAAATATTTTATGCCCTCTGGGCGGCTTTTAGCTCCACTGAAGTCTGTGGAATGAAGGGGCCAAGATTTTGTCTTATAAATAATTTCCGAAATCAGTGAAATTATTTGCATTATGTAAAGTTAAGCATATGCCTCAGGCAAGGTCTGCTTCAGAAATGGTTTGCTGGTATCATTATGCAAGTACAACCCATCTTGACACAACTGAAGCAGTTAATGCTATCAAAGGCACAGCCTATAGCAATGACATTGTCTTTTGTTGGTATAATTTATATTAGTGTGCTGAATTTTAAAAAGTCAATTATTTCAGCAAAAGCACTTCTGGAAATTGAAATGCAACTGAATTAAGGCTGCTACTAGCATAGAAAAGTTCTAATAAACAAGCAAGCAAACAAATCACAACAAAACTCAATCCAAGAAACCTTCCTGACATAATCTCATCTAAGGTTTTTTTAGGACTGGGATGTGGGTATGAGAAAACCAGCCAAATCATAAAATCTAATCCTAACATACCTGTGTGTGATATGTATATGGTTATACAGACTTCAATCTAAAAAATACAGTTTATCTTGAAAAGTATGGCCTTCTACTGCTGAATCTGAAAAATTGACAGCCCAAGAAAAAAAAACATTAAGCTTCAGTGTAGAATGTGATTCCTCACACCGTTGCAGAAATACATGTAAATCAGGACATTAAAAGATACATCTGGGATTAAAGGACTGCTTAGACATGACATCATTGCTTGGCTTCTCCAGAGACTATCTGGAAGAGTGATGATATCACTTAATGCTTATTGCCAGAATCACTCTTACAGATACAGACAGCACAAGCAACAGCAGAGATGTAATGATGATCTAAAAGTGTCTAATCCATCAGCCAGACACCAGCAGTAGATCTCTACAATGCTAATGATATGCAAAGGAGTCACAGTGACTTCATAGTACTCTAATGTTAAAATTTTAAATACAGAATAGTGTTATTGATGTACCAAAAATACCAAACTTCATGTTCACACAAAGTTTAGCTCTTGGTAAGTAGGACCATTATGCTTGTTTTCATCGTGTTATACTTATTTTACAGCTCTGCATTGTTACTGATTGCATTAGAATTATGTTAGTATAAACTTTTATAACACACTAAAAGGATGAGAATATATTTCTTTTTTTACCTGGCTAAACTAAGAAATCACTGGGAGACATTTTTGCAGCTGCTTTTAAAAATCAGAGCTCCTGTTTAAAAGCACTTCCTCTGCCTACTAAAATTTTCAGTCTGCACATAAAGCAGTGCAGTTGTTGAACTTGGAAGAAACATTTTGCATCATTATGTACAAGCCAGTGGGAGGGGCAGAGAAGCTACAGAGATGAGGAACCTCTCTGGAACCAGCAGCACTGGAGCCAAAGTGTGATGCTTCTGGATGTGAGACAATAATATAAATGCACATCAGCATCTCCTAAACAGAACTCAGGAAACAGAACATTGCTGATAGCAGATTCACAGCATTTGATGCTTTTTAATGAATGTGGGACATGAGTGGGAAGGCATGTGTGTACTTCTATAGCCCTGTTTTTCAGGGGGGCTTTGCAGTTACTTACAGTCTGATATTTATCCCATTCCTACACAGAAGCTCTACTTAATGTTAAAGCTGTTTTGTTCTACTTTAATAGCAATTTTCATGTTCCCTGAAAGCCTGGCAAAATTACACATTTATGTTCACTTATATGCCTATCTGTTTCTTACCTACATTAATGGGAAGTTATCTATTCTTCCATTCTTCTTCCGTTAATTCATTGCAAATATTCAAGGCTTCAACAATTGCTATTCAGCCCTTTAGTCCAACACACACAAAAGGAGGGCACTCTAACCCACAGGAGTCTAGGAATAACACTGTGTACTTTATGGAGGACAATCTTTCACTGCAGCAATTCACAAAGCTTTACAAAAGCCATGAAGTTCCACAGCTCTGCGTATTAACATTTTAAGACAGAAGAAAGGAGTCACAAATGACTCAAGGGAACAAGCCCGAGCTCTCAGCTTCTCAGGCAATGGATCAGACCAGCTCCTAGAAATGATTAGCTCCATTTATTCTGCAAATCCCAATGCTGCTGCACATTAGAAAATCAAGAGGGATTTGTGCGGCCTTGTGGACCATACACATTTTTAAGCCTCATGAAATTAAAGAACCTCCTTTATTTTACTGCAATTGCTTTATGCCTGCATAAAAACTGTATTACTGAACACGCCTGTTTCTGGATTGCAAGTACCCTAACAGCTGCAGACTGACAGTCTTCCATCAGAATGTATGCTTAGGGCAGAAACCATGGGACAAATATCCCAACAGAGGCTTCCTTGCCTCTGTACGAATATATACATCCCATTCAGCACAATGAGCTTATTCCTTTCCTAACTTTCACCCACACTCTGCCAAAAATCATCACATCACATCACATCCTTTTTTTGTGATTATTCAAAGTCATACTCTGAAACTGCCCCTTTTGCTCAGATTTCTCTTTTTAGCGTGGATAACAACACCACTACTCTTCTTTACTCCCAAATCCAGCACCCTCCAGGCGCTAACAGGAGGAAAATTTCGAAACACACGTCCCAGGGGACGTCACCAGGGAGGACAGCTTGACTAATTACAGTGATTAGACTAATGGGAAAAGATTATCTCATTGAAACAACAGGACATTTGTCACATCCTACCCACTGGGAAAGGCTCGATTCCCATCCCCAGGGCTGCTATTTAGCTGCCCTACAGAGCTTGTGCCTTGCCCTTCTGCCTGCAAGTGTTCCTGCAGCTGCTCCCTGGGCAGCAGAGGGGACAGCAGAGTCCCTGAGAGCCTGGCTGCTGCAAGCCAGGCTGTGGAGGAGGTCACAGCCCTCAGGTGTGTCACCTGCAGTGAGGTGCTGAGCCCAGCATCTCCCCTGAGGCTCCATGGAAGCCCCTGCAGGGTACAGGACAATTCTACCAAGAGGAATTAAGCACATTTCCTTCTGCCACATACCTCCCTGTCCATTCCTTATATGTAGCTATCCTTCCTGGCTCCTCTTGGCTGGCCTTGCTGCTTCCAAATGTTTCCTCTCCTCCAGGCAGCTCAGCTTTTCCTATTTCTGCCTGAGCCCAGCCTTGCAAAAAACCTTTTCAATTTAAGGGCTTCCCAAAACATCCACTCCCTGTCCACTTTCTTTTCTTCTTTTCCACCATCTTGCTCCAACCCTAACTTCTTCCTTTAGTCTGCCTGAATTTCTCTGAATCTCTGACTTATCCCAGTAGCTCAGCTTACCGTGGGCTATCTCATGCTCACCTTTGAAGTCATACAATGGCTAAACAAAACATCTGTATCTGACATCTCCTGCTGCCCTCTGGCACTTCAAATTAATAGGAGAAATGCATGTTTAGTATCAGCAAGCTCCCAAAAGGCAGTAAGGCAATTGTTTTCAAATAAAAACAGTTCAATGTGACAAGCTTCATCTCCTCATTCAGCCACCTTTATTCTTACCGATACACTGTGTTCACATACAGGTCCTTCTGTGATTTTCCCTCTTTCCTTTATGAATCTCAGCTTTCTGATGGTTTATCATTTTCCCTGATAAAAATGACATATCCAGTGTGCCCCAAGGGGTAGCTTCCCATCCCAATGCATGACACTGCTCACAGCTTCTACATAGGCCCATCCTTCAATGCAAGTCTGACACCTGCTTTCAGCACATCACTGCACTCACTGAATCTCATTTTTATAACAAATGCAAGTTCAACAGCCACAGAAGGGTTTTACCACTTTCCTTTGTAGTCTCACTTTAGCGGCGTGCTAACTTTGCATGTTTACACTGCTTATTTTCTTCCAACACAGCAGAAAGAGTAAAATTATACATTCCCAGAGGGGCTTTCTTTTGCTTATTACTTCCCTCTTTTAATGCATTTATTAGAGCTTCTGAATTAACAGTGGCAGATGCAGGCAAAGAAAGAAAATTTTAATTTTGCAAATAATAATGGATTACAATACATTAACATTACTGTAAAACCTACAAAGTGGAAGCACTCAAGGGATGTAGGAGCAATTAATGTACTTAGTTTATTTACCTAACTCTGACACTGCTTGGGCATTCAGAAGCAACTCAAATTCTGTTTACACAGGCAGAGCCATAATGCTTCTTCACACATAAATAGCCTGTTCAGGATTTGGGGATATCAGCTGCTTCAGGCAGAGGAAAATATAAAAATGTAGACTGAAATAGCAACTTTAAACACATCTCTAAAACATTAAAAACAGATTGCCTTCATTAAACAAGTGGGTAGGGATAAGATATTAGTAAGGTTATGGTATAAAATAGTTCTCAACTCTCAAGAGCTCCATATTTGTGGTATTCTGAGAGATATTCTGTACCAGTTACAAATAATCACTGTTTATTATATGCTTTTATCATTCTGAAGTAAGAATTTTCAGGAACAAATAAACTAAAGTTAGACATAGATGTCCACTCAAGTTACAAAGGAGATATATAACAGAGTCTCTAATTTCAAAGAAAAAAATACAAACACTTAGAACCAAAGCAACCAGTAGGGTTGGGAAAAATTAGCAAATACCTCATTTAAATGCAATGTCAACATGTAATTCACAGAGCTGCCTCTTGCACATCTGCAAAACTGATTCAAAAGCCCGAATTCATGCACTTTGACCAAAATCACAGCCTGTGCACTGGAAACAAAACTACCCAGCCCACTGAGCATCCAGCTCTGTTGTAAGCAGCAATCACCACTGGAAAGACAAGGCAACTTTGCAACTCCAAAAATTAAGCTATTCTAAAATATGAGATTCACATGCATGTGGAATTCATCATGTCCAAATGAAAGCAATAAAGAAGCTGAGGATTTAGAGCCCTTAGATGCAACTGAAATGAGTTCAACTAAAGTCAGACAGAAGGTCTCAGCCATAGCTGAAGGGATGAAGATGATATTCCATATGAGCAAAGTACACTCTGGGAACTGATTTCTAACAAAACTCCAAAACTTCAGTTGGTAAATAAATTAGCAACAAAAATCAAGCCTCTCCAGCAGGGGAAAATTTGTAGAAAAACTTGTGACCAGAGAGATACACGTCTTGATGGATTTATTATGGAATGCAGTTGATCCAAGAAAATGGTGAATTCTGGCAAAATGGCCATGTGAAAAATGCCACGGTACTGCAGAAAATTCCAGCAGCTGCAGTCACCAGCAGCACCTTCTAGTTGCCATTAGGCACAGTAATTCCAGCAGCAACTACACAGGAGGAAAACCAGGCAAAAATCACTCTTCAATGGCAACGTTCACCCTGAGTGCTGGGCAGGAAGTCAAGAGGGGACACAGCCAGGACAGATGACTCCAAGTGACCAAAGGGATATCCCACAGCCCATGGAGTTGTGCTCAGCAGTAAAACCTCAGGGAAAGGAGGAAGAAGGGGGGTTGTTTGCTGTTAGAGCATTTGCCTTCCCAAGTAAGCATTCGCCTGCCTAGAGGAAGGGACTAAACATCTGCCTGCTGATGGGAAGGAGCTCCTGGTTTCTCTGCTTGCACACAAAGCTTTGCTTCACTCAAACTGATCTTTTCTCACTTCTGTCCTCCCAATTCTCTCCTCCATCCCACTGGAGAGGGGCTGCAGGCAGTGAGCAGTTGGCCAGTGGGTGTTCAGTCGCTGGCCAGGGTCAATCTACCACGCATTCCCACTGTGCAACACATATAATTGGACTTTGGTGAACAAATTAAGCTTAATTTAATGGATTTTCTCTTGCAATAAAAGACCATGGACACACAAACACGTATTTAAAATATTCCCATTAATCTGCTCATTTTTTTCCATCTGCTTTCCTTACTATGAATGTTGCACCTGTTTTACTTCCAACTATGAGCTGATGGGTTTTTATACTATAAACCTGGTTCATATTGATTGATTTTCATTTCTTGATGCTACTGTGAAACTATAAAATGTCCTTTATTTCTGTTTTTAGTGCTTATATAGAGCTATCTGGAAATTATTTTAAAATATCTTTTCTGTTATTCTACTTTCTATTCAGAGAAATAGAATAGTGCTGCATAGTTTGAGTTGAAATTACAAAGGAGAAAATTCTCCAATTTTTCAGCTTAATCAATAAAATGATAATAAATCCAAATATTTGTTTTAGGGAAAGGAATAAGGAAATCTTATCCACCTCCAAGCTTGGCAGATCTTATCACTACTCCTCACTACCTCAAAGCAAGTTTTCCCACTGGTCTTAAACTTGCTCCTGAGTTTCTAACAGGATACAACTTTCCCTTTGCCTTTTACAGAAGTGTCTTAAATGTACAATTTTCAGAAACAAGTACAGCAGTAATAGATCTCTCGATTCTTCAAGAACAGTTTCAAACACTTTGCAGACTTCAACTTTCAAAAGTGCTACTTCCTTTTCCCTTAGCAAACTCAGTCTCATTAAAAAGATTCAGGCAAAGTGCCAAAATAGCTAAAAAAACATCTCATCTTTGAGCCCCTCATGGACATTAAGTTTGTTATTTCCATAAAACATCTACCTGTACCTTTGCATACTGCAGTATCTTCATAAATCTGATCCTGAAAATCTATCATTAACATTTATGATTCATATACCTCATTGAAAACTTTTATCCAGTGAGAATGTTTTCATTATTCTTAAACTGTCTTTACAATGACTGACCCATGGCAGCCTGAGACTGAAATTTTATTTCCAACCAATACTTTACTCCTCTAAAAGGTGCCTGCAAATTAACTCAGCCAAGTTGCTCATTAGAACTCAGCTCCAGTGTCCTAACAGGGTTTAACAAACAAGCAGAACTGAACCTATGTTTCAGTGGTTTAACACCAAAATTTTTAAAAACCTGAATAAATCAGATTTAATGGTAACACTGTGCACACTATCTTATACGAAAATATTAAACAGCTGGACCAGACATCCTACTGCAGTTATAAGAGCCATGTAAGACAACCAGTGAATGCCACAAATTAAAGCAGCAATGTTAGTAGTCAGCTGGATGCAACCTGCCATCCATTAATGGGTTTAACCTCCATGAACTCAGCAGATGAGAGTCAGAAGTGACTCCAAAAAATCACTCCACTATTACTTACTGGTAGTATTTTTTGTCATTTGCCTGTTCTTACATAGGCATGATGTCTTGGCTACGATGATATTCTGGCACATCCATTTGCAGTTTCCCCTGTCCTTGACAATGCTCTGCCATCTCTGAGTGGATGCTAAGGCAGAATGCAAGACCAGGATGATCTCATCCCTCTAGTGAGCATTTAGCTCTGCAATTCCAGTAATAAAACTGCTGAAGTGTTAAGCCAATTCCATGATCTTCTATTAGCCTAATGCAAAGTTCTTGTAATGACCTGATTCACACAAGCCACATCACTCCTTGCTGAAGAACAGGGAGACTTCTTCCCAGGGAAAACAAATTTTGGGTGGTTCATGATCTGTTGATGTACAGGTGCCATGGTTTAACCCCAGCTGGCAACAACGAACACAGCTGCCTGTCACTCTCACACTGCTCCAATACCCTGATAGAATTGGGAAGAGAAGCAGGAAAAAAAAATTAGAACTCCTGGGTTGAGAGGAGAACATTTCAATCACTGAAACAAAGTAAAATATTGTAATCATACTAATGCAAATAAATAATAATAATAATAATAATAATAGTGATGGAAAGGAGAAAGAGAGGGATTAGAAGTCCCATGAAGCACAAGTGATGCACAGCACATCATGCCCCACTGACTGATGCCCAGGCCAGCCCACCCCTCAGCAGTGTTCAGTGGCTCCAGGCCAACTCCCCCCAGTTTATATCCTGAGCCTGACATTCTATGACATGGAACATCCCTCTGGCCAGTTTGGATCAGCTCTCCTGGCCATGCTGCTTCCCTTCTTGTGCACCTCCTTAATGGCAGANAGCATTTAGCTCTGCAATTCCAGTAATAAAACTGCTGAAGTGTTAAGCCAATTCCATGATCTTCTATTAGCCTAATGCAAAGTTCTTGTAATGACCTGATTCACACAAGCCACATCACTCCTTGCTGAAGAACAGGGAGACTTCTTCCCAGGGAAAACAAATTTTGGGTGGTTCATGATCTGTTGATGTACAGGTGCCATGGTTTAACCCCAGCTGGCAACAACGAACACAGCTGCCTGTCACTCTCACACTGCTCCAATACCCTGATAGAATTGGGAAGAGAAGCAGGAAAAAAAAATTAGAACTCCTGGGTTGAGAGGAGAACATTTCAATCACTGAAACAAAGTAAAATATTGTAATCATACTAATGCAAATAAATAATAATAATAATAATAATAATACTGATGGAAAGGAGAAAGAGAGGGAGTAGCAAGCCCATGAAGNCCCACTGACTGATGCCCAGGCCAGCCCACCCCTCAGCAGTGTTCAGTGGCTCCAGGCCAACTCCCCCCAGTTTATATCCTGAGCCTGACATTCTATGACATGGAACATCCCTCTGGCCAGTTTGGATCAGCTCTCCTGGCCATGCTCCTTCCCTTCTTGTGCACCTCCTTAATGGCAGAATGTGGGAAACTGAAAATCCTTAATTTACAGTAAGCTCTACATAGCAACAACTAAAACATCAGTGTTGTCACCATTCTTCTGTACCAGGTACCATGAAGAAAAGTAACTACTGCAGCTTAAAGCAGGACAATGGGCAAAAAAGAATAAAGGCATTCAGCAGTATTTCCCTCAGTCATAATGTAAGAAGGGGCTGAAGAGTGAAGACACGCTCTGCAAAAGTCATCCATGCAAGTCACTTAGGGGTGCCACAGTTATCCTTCCTCAGTAAAATATTCTTGCAGTTGCCCCTGTGTTGAAAGCTTTCAATCTTGTGATTTTTTTTTCAAGAGTAAAAGCAGAAGGACAAAATATTTGGGCAGGACATAAACACATTTTGGATGAAAATTAAAGACATCCCTTGGAATCAAGAAGAGAGAAGAGCTTTCAGCAGATAGCTTGGGATAGCTGATGCAAAAAAAAAAAAGTTTCTGCTGAAAATTCCCCTTTCTAACATATTCTTAAGGTTTTATCATTCTCCCATAGGAGATGACCAAATCCTGCTGACTTCTGTGGAGGAAGGCCAAAGGTTGCAGCCATTCAGATGGCTACACTTTGCTCCCTAGGAATATGAAACTGTCTCTCTCTTGAGAAAAGCTACATTCAAAATAAGTAATCAGAAGAGCCAAAGTCCTGGTATTGTCCCATAACAATTAAATACAGGGAAAACACAGCACAGTGTTATGTATTACACACACAGAGCCTGACATTTTCATTGCCAGTGTCACCTACAGCTTAAGACTTTTTTTCTTCATAAATCAAGAAGGGTTGTTTTTTTTCATCCCTTCAAAAAGAAGTCTAAAGGCTATATTTCACAAAACAATGTCACAGTTGTCACACACTAACCACATCAATTTAATAAAAAAGAGATTTTGTAGTCCACAAGCAAAAATTCGATCCCAAGCCATATGTATCTCCCCTTTTCTAACCATCTTAATAGTTTAAAAGCCCAAGCAGGGTAAGTCTCCTGTCATCTAACTTCTGATGTACAGCCTGTGCTTTCCCACACTATTCCTGGTGTTCTTGTTAGCACTGAGAAACAAGCACCTCTCAGATTTACCTCTTCTTGATACTGCCTGTAAGAGCAGAGAGATAACACCTGAAGGATACAGAACAGACTATGTGAGTTGGAAAGGACCTACAACAACTATCTGATCCAACTGCCTGGCCAGTTCAGGGCTGACCAAGTCAAAGCATGCTGCTAAAGGCATTGTCCAAATGCCCCTCACACACTGGCAGTTATGGAGCATTGACCACCTTTATAGAAGCCTGCTGCAGTGTTTGACCATCCTCTCAGAAATGCTCCCCAATGTCCAGTCTAAGCCTTCTCTGGTGCAGCTTTGAACTATTCCCATGCACCCTATCACTGGATACGAGGGAGAAAGGATCAGCATCTCCCTCTCTACTTCCCCTTCCCAGGAAGCTGCAGAGAGCAACAGGGTTGCCACTCAGCCTCCTTTTCTCCAAACCAGAAAAACACAAAGTCCTCAGCTGCTCTTCACAGGACATTCCTTCCAGCCCTTTTACCAGGTTTTTTATCCTCTGGATCCGTTCAAGGATCCTTCTTAAACTGTGGGGCCCAGAATTGCATGCTGTACTCAAGGTGAGGCAGCACCAACACTGAATACAGAGGGATGATCACCCTTTTTATGGGCTGGTGTTGCTGTGTTTGATGCACCCCAGGATGGAATTCAACCTCTGGGCTGTCACTGCTGAGCTGCTGCCAACCAGCACCCCCAGATCCCTGCTGCTCTCCAGCCACTCTTCTACCAATGTATATTTGTGCCCAGCATTCCTCAATCCCAGGTGCAGCATCCCGCTAAATTTCAACTTGCCAAATTTCAGCCCATTAATGACAGCCCAATGCTCCAATCTATCTATACTCCTCTTGCAAGGCCTCCTGTCCCTGCAGAGCTAACAGCACCTCCCACCGTGGTATTGTCTGTGAATCTGCTAATGGTACAGTCAAATCCTGCATTCAGATCAGTGGTAAATAAACTGAACAAGCCTAGAGCTGAACCCTGAGGAACACTGCTGGTGAATGGTTGCCAGCCAGATGAAACCTCATTCACTACAACCCTTTGAGCTCTGCCTTTCAGCCAGTTCTTCACCCAGCACAACACGAACCCTCTCATCTCACAGTTTGTCAGCTTGTCCAGAAGGATCCTGTGAAGGTATCAGCGTCAAATGTCTTACTAAAATCCAGAAAAATTACACATCCTTTCCTTCATCCATTAGGCAAGCGACCTTACCTTACAAAGAGATCAAATTAGTTAAACAGGATTTTCCCTTTGTGAAACCATGTTCACTATACCTGATGACTGCATTATTCTTTAAGTGCCTTTCAATACCACCCAGTATAATTTTCTCCACAGACTAACCAACCCTAACTAACTAACTAACCTTTTCTTCCAGGAAAAGGTTAGACTAACAGGTCTGTAGTCCCCTGGGTTTTCCCTCCTGCCCTTTTCGTAGATTAAAATGGTAAGGCAAATTAAAGCCCACAGATCATAATCTGATCTCAACTTTGAATTTGCTAGGGTGCAATCCCTATCACAAGGAAGATCTAAGTGGCAGCATACAGGATTGGAGTCTCACTTTTTACCTAGATCTACTTCACAAAGGGTCTTTTATATCCATATTTTAAGCCCTGTTTCACTTTCTCAGTGGCACCTGCACCCACAGTGATACTGTATTTAAATTTCCAGCTTGAAAGACAGGGCTTGAAAATCACCTTCCTCCATAGTGAGTGGGAGGCTTTTCCTGCTGGAAACAGAGGAGTGTATCAAAACCAAAGTATAATCTAAATTTCCACTGAACAACACATTCTTTCCCCTTGGATTTGTCAGCTTTGCTTTGACTTTAGTTAAAAGCTAATCTTGTAAAACGAAATTTTTAAAGCATTATTGTAATTCAAAATCATAACAGATAGAATTGTTAAGGTTGAAAAAGACCTCCAAGATCATCAAGTGCAATCTCTGACCTAATAACAGCCAGAGAGGGACTCTTTGTCAGGAACTGTGGTGACAGGACAAGGAGTAATAATAAAATAATTTCAAAACTGAAAGAGGGAAAGTTTAGGTTAGGTATTAAAAGATTTTTTTTTTTTTACCATGGGTGTGGTGAAACACTGGAACAGGTTGATTAGGGGGCTTATGGATGCCCCAACCCTGGAGTTGTTCAAAGGCAGGCTGGACAAGGCCTTGAGCAACCTGATCTAGTGGGAGGTGTTCTTGTCCATGACAAGAACAATAGAGGGTGGGGACCAGATGATCTTTAAGGTCCATTACAACTCCAGAATATTCTACGGTTCTATGTCGAATATTCTATGATTCTATGTCAATTAAACCACAGCACTAAGTGCTGCCTCCAGCCATTCCTTGAACACTTCCAGGAATGGTGACCCCATGCCAATGCCTGGCCACCCCTTCAGTGAAGAAACTCTTCCTGATGTCTCACCTGAACCTGGCCTGGCACAGCTTGAGGCCATTCCCTCTCATCTGGTCACTGGTTGCCTGGGAGAAGAGGCTGACCCCACCTGACTACAGCCCCTTCCAGGTTCCATTCCTTTCCTGGGGATATCCCCAGGAAACTCATATGTCATTGTGCTTGGTGGAGCTATGCTGGGGCAAACCTGGGGGTTTGTCAACAAACCTCTCATTTTAGAGGGTGCAGAAATTTGATCTTCAAGGAACATCACAGGCAGAATTAGCACACTTACATCAATTTTTTGAGGCAGATTGTGACTGTTCACTCCGCTTCAGTTCATGGTTTGACTCAACATACTTCACTCCCAGGCCTGGCACGTGCTGGGAGCAGCACCACTGGCCCAAAGCAAGAGCAACAGGTCCAAGGGGTACAGTGGGCAGGGAGAGAAAGGGGCCATTCTGCAGCAGTTCTTACCTGCAGTGTGCTATCCCCTGCAGCTCCCACCTCTCACGTCCCTGCAAAGTACCTGCCTGGCAGCTCCTACAAAATCCTCTAACTGGCAGAAACACCACAGACTCAGCTTCCAAGCTGGGAAGTATAAAGATGTCAGCTTAACCAAACTGACACACATCTAACACAGCAGCAGGACACCTGAGGCTTTAAAACCAAACAAAAAACCAATCAACCAACCAAAAAAAAAACCAAAACAAAAACCAAAAACCCACAACAAACCACGTGTTATCATGTTTGCAAACTTAGACCATCATTTTTGCCTGTTCCAGCTCAACAAGTTAATCAACCTTTCCAAACTTGTAGTTTTTAATTCTAATCCTCAAAGCACTACATGCATACTAAAAGACAGAATAGCTTATCTCAACACATTATATCCTTCTCAACACTCATCACTTCTTATTTTCTCGAACCAGACTGGAAATCCCTTCAAACAGGATCAGCATTTGAAGTGAAACATGCTATAAAATATAGAAAACTGTTTTCCCATTGAAAGAAGAATGCAATCAACTAAAATTCATTACTCTATACATCTTCAAGATACTTGTTTCAACATCTAGATTGTATGGAAGTCCTCCCTCTATCAAAGTCACCTTTGTGGATGCCATTATTTTACTTTAGGAGATAAAAGCAACCTTGCTATACGAAGGCTACTCGTCTGCCTCATTCAAATATGTGTATATGATTTTTGGGCTCCACTGACATCTCAAGCCTCAGAGAGTCTGGTGTTCATTTTGTTCAAAGTCAATGCCATGTGTCTGACAGTTGGTAAATTGAGTGTCTGGTTTCCTGGGCAGGATTCCTCCCTTGTTATCTTTCAGTACCCCGAAAAAGATTGCTTTCAAAATTGAACTTGCCAAGTCAAGCGCTTCCCTCCTGAGCAATCTCTAGAATGTGAGCCTTCCACCTAGAGGTGTTGTCATTCTTTCCTTCATTTAGGGCACCTTGAGAATCAATGCAATGAAATAAAACCCTGGCAGTCCACTGGCAGTGATGATGGTAACTCATAATGCAATGGAATTGCAAAAGCATTCAGTGTGCACACATACATCCATGCATTTAAGCACACACCTCTAGCTATATGCCTACAAACACCTGGGGCTGTCACTGCCACTCACAGACCTGGTGTTACCAAATCTCAAATGAAATCAAAAAGTAGATGAAGCATAGCAAAGGCCAGGGAGTGAGTTAACTGCATGGCATTTCTGTTGCCAAGCCAAAGATTTAAGATTTACAGGGCAGCTTCTGCACCATCCAAAATACTGAGCAATACTGAACAGGACAAATGCAAAAGCTGGCACCTGCTGGTACTTTGTAGGCATTCAAGCCTACAAGCAGATTCATAAAGTTAAGTGCCTGGTTTTGTGTTCTGTTAGGGAAGTACAAGTTGAAGCAACAGTTTAAGGTTAAGAAATTGCATACACAGCTTCACTGAAATCCAGATCTGAAGCCAAAGGTATTTCAAATTGTCTACAGACTGAGCAACACTATCTTAGGTGAGCAGTTAGCTTGTGGAGGGTACTCAAGAGACTGACAAAACCTGTAGGAAGCTTTTCATTTACTCCTTCAGGGAACCTGACTATGCCCAAACAGCTCATCACACCAACAACTGTAGGTGGACAGGGATGAACAGGAGATTCACCCTGGGAGGGAACCAAACCCCACTCCAAGCAACAGGTAGGAATAAATACTATAACAGAATGCAGCAGCTATGCAACTGTGTCCAAGATAAAGAACCAATCAGTCAGAATATACTATCTGGAATTGGATTTCCTTTCATTCTCAGGGCTTTCCCAAGAGGAAGCTAATACTGGACAGGAGACAAGGATTTGCAAAGAAACCTAATGCAACAAGTCATTAAAAATTAACAAACATAGTTTTCTTGCCAGCAAATTAGATACAACAGCAGAATACTTGCTCCTCACAGTCCCAGCCTGTGACGTATTTCATATTGGGAAGGGTCTCAATTGGCTCAGCCATGCCCAAATGCAGGCTTCACCTGCAGCCTCCTGGAGACATTTACTGCAGAGCATCTTTGTACTTGCTGCATTCTTCATAGCACTAGGAGATGCTGGAGATCTTCTCACTTGGAAAGCAATTCTTCTAAATTGGAAAGAAGGCACAACACCTTCCCATCATGCTGTCATATTGGATTTTGAACTCTTTTTGACACTAAATTGTGTCAAAAAGGAAATAAAAATAAAAACGCAAATTGACAGCTTCTGCAAAGCTTGGGAACTTTGTTTGAACTCAATTAATCTGGTTTAGAAACTATTCTCTAACACCATCTGACATGCAGCAAAGAACAGAGGTTCTCAAAAGGAAAGTGGCTGCTGCCAGAGTTGGCCTTTGCTCTTTTCTTAGAGGCACAAAACATAATGGAGAGAGAAAAAAGAAAAAAAAAAAAAGATAAATAATACATCCAGAAACCATTAGGGCTATGAGGGACCACTGTAGTCAAGGATTCTAAGAAATGAACATTCTGTTTCCACACTCTGCTTTTCTATAGGAATAGAGATACATGTATATACACATGATAAATACAAATACATTATGAAGAGAATAAGGTGTCTTATCCAAATTTCTGCTCAATGTTTGCTTGACTACAAGTAAGGCTGTAAAATATCTTGACATTTTTCCAGATGCGATATTGAATTGGTTAAAAAATTGGTTTTGTCACAATTAGCTCTGTCAGAGATTTCCCACAGAACAAGGAGGCAGAGAGAATGCTTGGAGTTCTCTCTGTTCAGAGTGACTGATCTTCATGAGCATGTTTTTCTGTATCCTTGTACTACTAAATGTATTTCTGCTAACATGCCTCTAATAATGTGCCCCAAAGATTTTAAAGGAGGTGGTACAGCAGCAAGTGGCAGCTCCATGGGCTTCACTGATTTCTTTTGCCCACATGCACTAGGTAAGAGGAGAAAAGCTATACCCTCCTATACATGCTTTATCCTCTCTGATGCAGATACTGTAAGAGAGCTCTCCTATGCCTGGAGAGACTTATTAGCAGGGATAGCTGAAATTAAAGACTCCCTGACAAAGAATCTGGCCATCCTCTTCTGTCATTCCCAATAAGATCTACTGCCCTCCTTGGGCTTTTCCTGGCATGCCACCTCATGTTGACCTTGGCAATAAATACTTCTAAAATTACAGAGATTTCCCATTGTTATCAGACAATAAACATTATTAGTTATGTGTTTGCCAAGGCAAGGGGTAGAGAAGCACTGATCAACCAGTGCATGTTAATGTCTGTGAGGATATTGCAATTTAAGTCCAGGAGCTTGCCAGATGTACATCAAGGGGCATGGCTAACATCTGTCAGGAGAATCTCCATTTTTCTATCCCTTCACATTCATAACAAAACTAGACAACAGCAAAATTACTCTTACTTAGCAAGACTTTATTACTCAAAGCACTTTGGAGAACAGTCTTTATACCTATGGAAAGCTTCATAACATGCTTGCTGCCTATTTTCTATATTTAGGCTTCAATACTGCAACTTGTGCAGGAATACTACTAAAAAAAGAGGTCACTAACTGTTAAACAGAATTTCATTCGCTGTCATTTATCGTATCAGGCTGCTTTTCAAAAAGCAATATGAAATCAAGCTTGTTGAAATTAATCCATATGAAAAATGCCTATTTCCTGTCTCTGCTTCAATTTTATAGTGACATGTCTGCCCTTATTAGATTTAGTACCTGATGAAGTCAAAAGAAAGAAATTCAAAATGGCAAAGAGTATCTAAATCTGTGCTACAGACATGTCCAGAAATACTAACTAAAGGGCTGCCTAAACTCCAAAACCCAGGACAACCCAAATATCCTCCACTTGCACATTATGAAAATTTTAAAAAATACTGTGAAGCTCTCATCAGTGCTTCAGAAAGCTTCTATTAAACTATAAAGCAATAGATAAAATTATTTGGCAAAAGTAACAAAAAAACTTGTTCTCAATACACTAGAAGTATTATTCAGCTGATATGAAGGAATTGCATAGATTTAACCTCAAACAAAATTTCAAAGAGCTCTGTATTAACAGAAAGACATGATGAGACTGAGGCTGTAAACAGACCTTGCATCTTCCAAAACCACTACAAACAGCATCAACACACTTTCAGAAAGGGTAAGCTTAAATTATTAAATTAATAGAACTGTAATATGCACTTGGTCTATGAAAAGGACTCCCCGAATGCCGAATTCCTTTGATAATTCCACTGGCATAACTAGTTTAAAAATTTATCATATGGAGTAGATGACTCACTCTTAGCCTACCTTTAGGGTCCTCATAGTGATAACTCTTAAGGCCATGATCAGAGGAGAGCAGCTTTCATAATTATGACAGCATGAAGAGCAGGGGGTGGTGAGAAAATTAAACTTTAGCTACAATTTACCAGTTGTATCAGGAGCTGGTATAAAATTGTAGCATTCTATTAAGGCTGTAGCTCCACATAATTATTTTTACTGAGTGCACATCTGATTTAAGAGAGCTAAGTCTCCCTCCCAGCTCTGATCTCCTCACAGCAGAATCCACTTCCACCTTATTTAAGCTGACTCAGTTACGCTCAATGCCATGCTCTAAACTAGAGCTGTGAAATCATGCTGATAAAATAATGTAAACATAAATAAGTGAAACTTTAATGAAGCTACAGCAGCTTCCCCAGTTTTGAATCTAACCCTCTGCTGCTCATGAACGGTAACTATTACTTGATTTTGGGAATGTATTTGTGTTTCTGTCATTTGTGTCTAAGCACTGACTGCAGGGACACGGTGACATTGAAACAGACCATCACATTCATCAGCTGCCCACGGGGTGCAAAGTGCTGGGGTTATTTTGGTCAGTGCTACAGTCTAATATATGTATCACACTTCCCCCTTAGCATGAATGAAAGGTGAGGGTGAACTCAGATGCTTGCAGATAGTTTTAAACATACTGGAAATAGCTGAGTTATCACACCAAATTTCTGTGAACTTCATCCAAACAATAATGAAACTGTAAGGTCCACAGAGGTGAACAGCATTTAATTTCTTTCAGTTTTAAATATTGCTACTCTGCCCTCAGCCTCGGCTACAGCACAGTTGAGCCCTGCACTCCTTCTTTGGGAGCCTTGGAGAGAGCTGGTTTGGGGCTTTTTTGGGGGCTGAGACTCCACCATTTGGCCTCCAGCTGAGCTGCAGCATCAATCCTGGAGTGACAGCAGAGCTCACACATTCAGCAGTTCATGCCTTCAGACGAGCACAAGTAATTCACAGGCCAGTGGGTGACTATGACAGATGGCAGCCTCTGAGTGATGAAGGCCAAGTTCTCTGCTGAAGTGAACAGGGACAGCATGGCAGGAAAGCCAGGGGAGCAGGGGGCCCAGCCCATCCAAAGTCACAGAGCAATTCCTGTATATTAACAACTACTCATTTTCATTTCATCAGAACCTTACAGCCTCTCCCTGCTTCCACTCCCTTTACTTCTAATCTTCTCTCCTTCAGTATTCCTCCCTTGCCTTTTTCCAGTCTTTTCCATTAGACACATCTCATCCCCTCATGTATCACTTCATGGCATGCACTGACCTCCTCCTCTCATTTTCTGAGCCAAATATCCTTGTCTGACTTAGAGATGTTTCCACATTTAAACTCCACAGTTATGAAAGAGATGGTGGCAAAGGGTGGGAGGTTTGTGGAGTCAGCACACAGATACACAGTGCAGAGTTCTAATCTGTGGTAACACATTTTTAGATGGAGCATTGAGAAGATTGTTTGCTTCTGCTAGTTTAGATAAAATGAAAGGCCACAATTCTGAGCCTGACTGGGCACTGTCTGAGCTGCTTTAGGCAAGCAGTGAGGTGCAGAAGCAATACCACCTGTAATCACTGTAGGTCCTGATATGCTTAGAAATTAATCAAAGTAGTTACTGCAGAATACTTTCAAGTGATTTCAGGAGTTCAATTTCTACACAGAACTTTTACCCCAGAACAAATATCCTCATAGGGGATAATACCTAAATAATTAATTTAAAGTAGCTTATTTTAGGAAAAGTCCAGGAACAGACAGATCTTAGGATCTGGCTGATCACACAGTGAAAACTTTCCAATCCAAATTCACTTTCCCTACAGCTTTGTTCATTTTGTTTCAGCTTCATTTCAAGTCTTTACTGGCTACTTAGGTCACTTCCACTACAACCTGTGATCTTACACAAGAAACCAGAAAAGGAAAAGTATTCACTGCATAGAGGAGAAACTAGGATAGGGACAGGCAGGGCTATAGAGTACAGCATTTCCACCTCCAGCAATCAGGCAAAACAATGTGAGGGTTGAAACCAGAGGGAGATCTCTCATGACACCAGGCAAGGAGCTAATGTACAAAGCTCTAACACAGTGCTACTCTACACCAAGCAAGCAGAAGACAGGGTGTGCTCCAGGAAAATATTATTTTAATCTCTCTTTTTTCCAAGTTGACCTGAGCTTAACTGAAGGAGACGGGTTTGAAGCTTGTTTAAATAGATGAAAGCCTTAGAATTGAAAAGACAGTGGATCAGGGCTTTTGTGTGGCTCCTATCCCTCGCTGTGAGACTACACCCAACAGCCAAGAAATAAAAAGAAAAGTTCTGCCTCCTTACTACCTTGCTCCCTCTTCTCTGTGCCTGATGAAGTCCTGGTCAAACTGAGGGGGAGAAGAGCTTATCTGCTATTGTAACAGAAGGAAAACATCACATCTCATGCTTATAAAACCCTGCTATAATTTGAACACCACTGAGAAGTTCAAACTGCCAATAATTGCCATTTTCTTTTAAAGAAGATGGGCTTCATAGTGAAGAAAGGAAGAATTAGTTGCACTGCTAACCACCTTGCATGACTTGTTTTTCCACCTGACTTGTTTCCACCATAGAGTGTGCTTTGTGCAAACTTCTCTGTTCAGAGCACAGAGCTTTTTTTCCTTCCCTTTTCCTCAACTCCAGGAAAGACTCCCCACCATCACAATCTCCCCCAGGTTATATTGGCAGAGCTCCAGAGGGCAAACAAGTGCTGATCCAAAGCATCCTCTCTCAGACCTCTTGCTACACATCCATTCATGAGGAATTCAGCAGAAAAAAACAGTGATAACAGTGCCAGTGTGGCACAATTCACCACAGAAGACACACAAGATGTGTAAAAAGTAGAGGTAAGAGATTTTTTTCTGAAATACTAACTAAGGGGCTGCCAAAACTCCAAAACCCAGAACAACCTAAGTATCTTCCACTTGCACATTATGAAGCCACTTAACTGCCTTTGGTAACACATGCAATGCTTGAAAAACCATCATGTCAGAAATCCTAGCATTTTCCAAATGCATTATACCCACTAGCATCACCTTTGTGACCTTTTTTCTTGGGAGTTCCCAAGGAGTTTAAAGACCAGCTTGTAGTTACAGTACTATGTGTATTAGTGGCTACAAACCCAGCTCAGACCCAAGTGCTCCTTTGAGTGCTCTCCACATTGTATCTTTTCAGCCAAATATTTTCAAAAGAGCCCTTCACACAAATTTTCAGAGGAGCTCTGGTGCACCACTGAAGCAGCTGTAGAGGGGAAGAGCTATTAAAAATGTGCTTGGAGCTCTGCTGCCCGTGAGATGACACCAAAGGTCAGACTTTCTCAGTACCAAAGGGACATACAGCATCCTAAGCACCTGGAAAACAGAGCCACACATTTAAGAAATCAGGAACTGAGTTGGTAACTTTTGCCTCATTCTTCTGTAGCCATTAAATACACCCTAAAACAGAAAGCAAATACTCAGTACCATCTCTGACCACATGAAGTTGTTCCTGTTTTTAGTCTCTTTACCCACTCTGAGCCAATCTTGTCACCATTGCTTTCAGAAGCCTGATTTTATCTTTTTATCACTGCTGCTACAAGACAGCTGACTGCAACGAACATGTCTGTAATGAAATCAGTTGACCCAGAAAATAAGTACTAACACCAGTCTAGATTAAAAACAAGTACAAGTAGATGTTCTCTCTGACTGCAGGCAGTCCATGCTAAAATGCTGGAGCAATACAGGCACTGTAAAAGAAAGTCCCCTGAATCTGCCCATATGCCAGGTTGCTAAGCTTTCCTAAATTTTCCACAGGTTTAAGCATGTGGGTGATCTACTTAAAATAACGTAATTAAAATAAGCAAGAGTGCAATTACCTTCGCTATAAGAAGGCCTAAAATTTTCTATTATTTTATCCTCAAAAAGCAAAAGCTTTCTTAGATGCATTGTTAAGACAAAGCAATTTACTTTCACAGGCTTTCGTTTTAGTCTCTTTTTAAAAATGTGGGTATTCGTTCACTGACACAAAACTTGCTTAATACATGCCTGCTCTACTTATTTGTTTCATTTACCTTACAGTTTTCTCTAATATGAAGAAAGCTCCTTCTTGAAAGGACGGATTTTTTATGTGCCAAACCCAGGATTTACCAGACTCCAAAAACATGTGTAGCAGCACACGTCTTTATCCAGGCTTCTATTAATCAGATGTTTTTTATCTTCTCTGACTCAAAATGGTATGCAAAGTAAAATATGCTCTCACACACAGAAGACTGCAGATCCATCTCAACTCATTTTCCCTGCTTATCAGACTCCAAGCTTTCTCCTAGCCTCTCAATAAATCCTTCCTACTCACAGTGTCTCCCAAAGATCATAATAAAATCAAATATTTATCTTGCATTCCCCAGTGGAGAGTGTGTGTGGACACATGAAGTTGGAATCAGGAAATCATGAAGCAGAGAGGACTGGACACCAGAACAGCCATACAAAAATCTTCTAAAGCCATTAAATTTAAGAGCTTTCAGCTGCTGTCAAGCATGTCTGGACTAGCTGAGGAAGAAAGAAGTTCAGTTTAAAAGAAGACCACGTGAAATGGTTCTAATTCCTCCAAGTAAAAGGGTTTTTTGTTAACGTACTACAGTTACCATTACAGTTCACGCTGCCAACAGGACACATCCAGCAGCAACACCTGCGAATATTTTAAATTACATCTGTCCTACTGTTCACAGCCAGGTCTGCTCTGGGAGCAGGAACCCAGCTTCACTCCAGCCTGCTCCCTTCCTGCAGTGCTTGTTCATGCTGACTGCAGACACTGGGATGCTGGCAGTGCCAGAGGAAGACAAAGCTCAACCTCAATCTCCCATTTGAGAGGTAAGGTGTGCAGGGTTTAAAACTGCTTTGTAAGATTGAAGAATAAGCAGCTTACCACAGAGGGTCTACTGTTTGTAGTCAAATTCAACCCTCTTGAGCACAAGGCCAGAATTCTTCTTTACTGCAGAGCTGACACTCCAGTCTGAGAGTTCGTTTTTCATAGTAAAAGAGTAATGAAAGGAGCTCCCATATTTCCTGGTTAACATTTCAGCCTTCTAAAGGGTAATAAACCAATATCTCCCTACAACAACAGATAAGTCAGACAAATAAAATGTCAAACTACTTTAGAAATAAGCTAGTCAAGATAATAGAATGAATCTCTTGAGTAGCCATTAATAGCATTTGGCAAAGATGATTCTAGAGGACAAATGATATCTAATACAAAAGGATGTGCTATTTTTGTATCTCCCTTTTAAAATTAATTTAGTGCTGACAGGAAGATACCTGCTTAATATCTAAAACCTTCCCCACATCCTTAGGAGGAATGATACCACTAACAGTTCTATGAAAAAAACCAAAGCAGAGGCTGCATGGTCAGACAAAGGGAGCCCTGTGCTGAGACTCAAGGTCAGGGATCTTTATCCCAGTTCTCCTGCCAGCCAAGTGACCATGGGGGCAAACTGCTTTCCCTGTCACATATCTGTGGTGTGAGGTTATCACATACTTCATGAAACATTGAGATATATCAGCACAAAGCGTGCTGCAAGAGCCCTGTGTTTTTATTACTACCAAATTCCCTAGCTGCACAACTAACATAAAGGGAATAAAAACTCAATAGCAACCAAATAAGCAGCTAAGCTGCGAGTAAAACAGCAATATGGGATACAGACATACTTATTTGCTTGCATTGCTCCCTGCAAAATAAAGACAACAGTAAGAGTCCATATTAACAATTACTCAGATTCAAAAAACAAGAATATATCAGCTAGAGCTAACTTTTCCTATTGTGCTCTCTGAATGACTTGCCATTATCACTATAACACAGCATGAAAAATACTCACTCTTCAGCCTCTATTTTTTGATTAACCAGGTGCTCTGGGAATTTCTGTCTACCCCCATTTGTAATTACAAGTTGTTATTGCCATTTTCAATATGACTTGCTGGCAATTAAATCTATTTGGAAAGAAATAAACTTTTTTTCTTCCACAGAAATGGCTTACTTATTTTTAAAAATAAATCAGACCTGTTAGGTTAAAAAAGCTAATTCTGATCCTTCCTTCTGCCTAGTTATGATTAAGTTTCCTCATTTTCCATTGGCTCTCATAAGAATTGAAGAAATTCACCATCTCCCATAAGGCAAGTGGGAACTTTGGAGAAGCTTGCAGTGTGATAATGAAAGCTCTTGCAGCAAATCTTTCATAATACCAGTTATCCTCAGTGTACCCAGCCCTCTGAGCTGGAAGGCAGAGATGAGGAGCAGAATGAAGCCCTCATAATCCAGGAGAAAATGCTCAGTGACCTGCTACACATCTAGATATACACAAGGCTATAGCTCTGATAGGATCCACCAAGGGCACTGAGGAGCTGGTGCAAGAGTTTGCCAGGACAGTTCCAATCATCTGTCAGCTGTCCTGGTGAACCAGGGGGGTCCCAGCTGGCTGCAGTCAGCAGCTGTACTGCCCATCTACAGGAAGGGTCAGGAGGAGGATTTGGGGAACTGCAGACCTGCCCTTGGTGCCAGGGAAGGTCATGGAGCAGACTGCCCTGAGTGCCAGCATGTGGCACATACTGGACAACCAAGGGATCAGGCCTGGCCAGGATGGGTTTCTGAAAGGCAGCTGGGAGGCTGCTTGACCAACCTGATCTCCTTCTGCGACAAGGTGATCTGTCTAGTGGAGGATGGAAAGGCTGTGGATGTGTCTACATGGATTTTAGTAAAGCCTTTGACAGCTTTTTCCCACAGCATTGTCCTGGAGAAGCTGGCTGCCTGGCTTTGGGTGGGTGCATTGTTCACTGGGCAAAAACCTGGATGGCTGGACCCAGAGGTGGTGGTGAGTGGTAGGTAACAAGTGACAGCATGAGAGGAAATGGCCTAAAGTTGCACCAGCACAGGTTTAGATTAGATATTAGGAAAATCTTCTTCACTGAAAGGATGGACAGGCTTTGGAATAGGCTGCCCAGGAAAGTGCTGCAATCATCATCCCTGGAAGTCTCAAAAAATGTGTGGATGAGGCACCTCAAGTGACATCAACATGGTGGTGCCAGGTTAATGGTTGGGCTAGATGATCATAAAGGTCTTTTCCAACCTTAGCAATTCTGAATCTAAGTCCTGGGGGATGCAATAAGCAAATCCCCAGCTGATGAGCTGAGGAAGGCACTTTTGAGGACTGTCTCACACAATGCAGTTCTCTCCTTGGCTGAAGTACACAGAGATGAGCAGCAAGAAACTTTCAGTTTGCAAATCTTTTCCCTGGTCTCACATTCTTGGTCCTTTGCTAAAAACTTGGGCTAAAAATCAGAGTTTCACCTTCAGGACTTCCATTGCCATTTGCAGCTGGAAAAGTGCTTCTCAGAGTGAGATTTTTTCACTTCTTATTGATTACTACTGTCAAAGGAGCCTGTAGGTTTTCTCCATCCTGTCAGCCCTAAGGTGTTTAGTATGGCAAACCAGTCTCCTTGTCAGCAGTGAGGCAAGATGCAGGAAGAGCTAAAGTAAAACAAACACTGGCAAGGAAAGTGAAGCATTATTCCTCTCCACAACAACTCCACTCCTAATATCAGGCATGCAGGTAGGAAGCCTTTTCATGGCACAAAAATCCTTTTAAATCCCTAAGATCTACAACCTGACAGCTCCTGGTCTAGACTCCTTGTCTGTGTGCAAGTACTACACTGACACAGGCAGCCTTTCCCCCCTCTTTGTGTCAGTGAAAGGAACAGCACAGTGTGCCATTTTTCCACAAGGTCATCACCTTGTCTGTACAGCAGAAGTGACTATTCTGGTTAAATCTCACCTCCCAGGGACAGTACACTTGAGATAACAATTCACACTACCTGATTTCCATGGTGAAATAGTACCTGGGAGACTCACGTTTCTTTTGTGTGAAGTCCAAACACTTACTATATGCATAATCAAACACATTCACTGTCAGCCCAAATGGATGCCCCCAGCACTCACTCATTCACCGCGTTTACCCAAAAAGCCCTACACCAGGAAAAAGTGCTTGTCCATAGTCTGTAAAGACCACCTTAAAGACTCAAGATAAGGAATTTCTGCAGAGGAAAAGATTTTGCTTGATTTTTTTTTTTTCTGCACACTTTATACAGCAGTTCTATGCACAATGTAAGGATGAGCAAGTAAACATGGTCTTAAGAGCTGTATCCTCCAAATCATGCAGTCATCCTGTGTGAATATTTACAGTAACAAAGAAAACAAAGAACTTCCCACTCTTCTTCAAACCTTGCCTGGAAGCTCTGCTGAGTTAACAATACAAAACCAACAAAATCACTAACTCATAAAATTGGGTCAGTCCAGCTGCTGAAGGTTTATGTTTGCTGTATCTCCTTGGCCTGAACCTGTAATTCAGTTTGAGAGCTGAAAGCAAAGTTGTGAAAGCAAGTTTTGACATAGTAATGTAGCAAATAAAACAAAAACCCCTAGTCCAATTAATGACTATATTAGTGGGTAAATTATGGCCACACTACCAATAACTACATTACCTGCTCCATTTTATTGCAAAACCTACATGGACAGAATAGCCCTTTTGAGGGGCCTGTGTAACAACAGGTACTTTAGTTTTCACAGACAAAATGAAGGGATAAAAAGTAACAAAAAGAGTTATTTCCTAGCATAAATCATTGAGATTTTATTAATTTGATTGGACTAACACAAGGTAAGGTTAACAATATACAACAGATCTTAATTCTACTAATACAGTAACTAACATGGAAGTCACAGAGTCAAAGATACACCTCAAAACCAAAGAAAATACATTTTCTTAAAAGGAGGAAAAAACCCCACACAACCAAAATAAAGAAACAAACAAACCCCAAATACCATAAAACCAAAGCAATCTAAGACCTAGAGACGTAGGAGCAGGAAAAGGATTACTGAAAATCAAGCAATGCAAAAATTCCTAAGAGACACCATCCTTTTAGGGTGTGAGATTAACCAAGTCAAAAGTTGATACCAGTTAACATCAGTGGACTTCAATTCCACTTTCCTCAGGTTAGGACTGGTCACTCTATCACCTGTAACTGTTTAAAGGAAACCAAAATAGGAAGTATTTAAATAAAATAAAGGGGAAAGATTGAGCCTCTATAGAAAAGCTTCACCACTTCAGATCTATCCACTTGGAAGTTATTACAGTGTTTTATTTCCAGCTTTAGTCTTCCAGAAGATTCTGAAATATTTTTCCCTACAGGGCTTTAGAAGGGCCTGAACATAAACACCAATGCATCATCATCTTCCTTTCTGCCTACTTCAGGAGCTGCACTCTGTGAGATTATCCCAAATATATCTCAGTCTCTCAGCCATTTGTTGCTGGGTGATCAACTATATAGGTACAGCAACTCTGCCAGGTGCTGCAGCACCTCTTTTTTTAATCTGTTTATCTGTCCTTTCCTTCCCACAGTGTGTTCTTCTACACCTTTACTGTTTTTATAACATGATTTCCAAGGATTGGACCTGGGTTTTTTTCCTATTCAAAATACGTAAGCTGTGCAAAAGAATGCTGATTTGGGCGAAAGAATGAAGACTGACAGATTTCATGCATGATTTTGGTACGTAGGTTTTTATTTATTATTTTTAATTATTTTTTTCTTAAACAGTGAATTCTCATAATATATCAGCATTTGTCATAAATAAATTAAAAAAAAATAAAAGTAGTCTGAGTATGAAAGAATACAGTTGTGCTCAGTGTTCGGAAAACAACAACCACATCATATGAAGTTAGTTTGCCAGTAAGAAAAAACAGAGGATTCTGGGCTAATAATTCAATTCCCACTTCAGTCCCCTCATGCAAAGGGCTCAGTACAATGTCTTTCCAGGCCACCACACCCCATGGGAAACAAGGAAACACAATCCACATCAGCAGTAAGCAACATCTCCTGGTACCAGTCTGATCCATTATATTAACTGCACTGCTTTCTGCAGATTGTCATTTCTATTCTCTAAAAAGCCATTCACTGAGGCATACAGTTGAAATGCAATTATCTACTCAGAAAGTTATTTCAAATCAATAAATTTAGCACAACTGTTCAAGTACCTGATGGAGGAATGGGAGCTCTGAGCACTTGATGTGATCCCAGTTGACAAGGTGGCCTCTGCGCAGCCAGCAGACTGGGGACCTGCAAAACAAGAGCCTGTGTGTCAGGAGTTACACATCTTTTACAAAAGACAAAAAAACAACTCTTTCTAATCATGCCTTTGGGAAGGACAAAAGAGACACTCCCTCCTTAACTATGCTAAAACCACTGGATTGAAACCTAATAGAGAAAAGCCTGGCACGGTGTGACTGTAAAGGGACGGTGCATGAAACCCACAGCTTGGCTCCTGAAGTCCTCAGAATGACAGCACCCACCAATGGCAGCAGGAGCAGAGCAAGGGGGAGACACCACGTTCTAAAGCTGGTGGGATCATGTTCTTCACTCTCAATGGGATTTAGGCTCCTTTCTCCCATGGGCACTTCTGAACATCACACACAGCATGTTTCCACTTAGGCCCATGTTCAAGCACTTCATTAGAACAGGGCAGCATTATCAACCTTCTTTGCATAATCTGAATCCTATTAAACATTGGATCAGATATGAGCACGTCATTCCATTAAACACTGGATCAGATATGGGCACTTCATGGGCATGAAGCTCAAAAAAGACATGTACATAAATTCTACACATCCAGAATATATAATGTATAAATCCAACACTGGGGAGAGGGGAAGCTTTTTGAAAAAGACAAAATACAAGAAACTGAAAAGAAAAATTAAAGATCAGCTTTCTAAAATAAAAAGGTTTTCATAATACACAGAGCATTCGAATTTCAGTCTTACATACTATTTTCATTTTTGAGGAAGTTATACTTCTGATCTTTTATTGTATAAACACAAAAACTGATTTTTCATTTATAGCTTTAAAAGAAAGCAGAGCTCTCCCCAGAATCTCATGTATACAGAAATTGAAAAGATTTACTTATACTCATTAAATTAAAAAAAAAAAAAAAAAAAAAAAAAAAAAAAAAAAAAAAAAACCCCCCAAAAAAAAAAAAAAAAACAGAGTATGTGGCGGACACATAGTAACA